>WMED01003854.1:0-21543 GCA_019650415.1 Pipa parva
ATAATAATAAAAAAATCACAGATGTGCTAGTAGCCGAAAAAGCCGCACATTACCCCGCAGAGCCGCACATTGCCCTGCAGAGCCACACATTGCCCCACAAAGGTGCTAATTTCCCCAGCAGATGTAAATCACCCAGCAGAACTGCATATTACCCCCACAAAGCTGCTGATTGCCCCGCAGAGGCATGTATTATTTTTAATCTGTTGTTTTCTTGTGGAAAACCTGATGCAGCCCATCCTCACCCAGACTCTACCTCCAGCGGCCCCTGGGTAAATTGAGTTTGAGACCCCTGCTTTAAAGTGTTTGCTGATCTCCGAGTGCAGGAGACCAGTGAGCAAGGACCCATCTCGGCAAAGTGATGAGAAGCTTTGCAAGGGTACTTCGATCGTTCCTGAATTGGAGTCTATTGAAATAATGAATTTTACAAGTAGTACTGCACTGATTTTAATGGTTTGATTCCACCAGATCAAAGAGGCAAAGTATGGGGTTGATGGTATGGCAATGTGGCATAATGTGACTGTTCATATAAAAGTGCAACAAAGACTATGACCAAGTTACAACATAAACTAAGGATATAGTTTCATAGAAAGGGAAACGTTATTTACTTAATACAGTTATTGGGGCATTATGAGGATGATGCCACAGCACTTCATTGGTGTAAAAAATTGGTGGAAGTCAAATCACTATGTATCTCTCCTCATTCTACTACTGTTTAACTGATTAAGCTAATTAAGCAAAAAAATAGCATTTACTGTTGTTTGCTTCTTCAGCAAGGAAGTTCACTACTTAAATAAGTAGTAGCAATTTGAAACATTTGGAGCATAGCATACAGGTGTAATGCGAATTCACTTAGACAGTTGAATTCACATTTTAATTAATAAGCCCCTCATTATTCAGATGTAATATAGAGCGGGAAGAGCATGAAATCTTATCTCTGCCTATATAAAAAGAAGGCTTGAAGTAGAAGTTGAGCCAGAAAAGAAATGATATGGGAAATACCATATATATTCGTATATAAGTTGAGAAATTTTAGTAAAAAAAGGAATTAAAGAGTACAGTCAACTTATACACAAGTCAGGTTAGTTTTGAGAGCAAAAAAAAAAAAAAAACGAGATCAACAGAGCCGGCTAGAGAGCTGCTTGGAGCCACAACACAAACAGCACAGCAGGAGAGGCATTGAACTTTTTAAAGGAGAAGTATAAGCATATTTCATCAAGGGTTGATTTGCGAGTGGGAAGGGGGAGATACTTGCAGATGGATGAGTCAAGCTCCAGTGCCTCTCCGATCTCTCTATGCTGCTGCAATCCTCTTCACTTCCCCTTCCTCTCAGTTCTGCCAAATAAAGCAGGCACAAGAGCAGTTTTCTGTGCATTTACTGAACACCGTGGGGCATAGCAAACCTAACATTTGTGTGCTCTAAGATTTGATATGTGTAAAAGCAATATAGGAAGCAGTACCACTTCAAAATTAGTGCAGAGGATTATATGTTTTGTGTTGTATACAGCAGTCTTCTACTGACAACATAAATGTAAAGAATGCTCTGGTCATATATACAATGATTTTGTACTGATACATGTATTGTTCAGCAGCTCAACAGCTTCATATTAACATAATGTCAGATTACTGAGCTCTACGCATTCACACATTTATCACCATGAAGGTAATTCTCAAATAATTAATTAAACATGGTAAAAGTGTCAAGAGAAGGATCAGGAAACACAAAAAGAGGAAGAGAAAAGTGATATACTGGAATAAGATGACAAGAGAATGATTTCTGGTAGCAAAGAAAAGTATTCTAAATTGTGGGAAAGAGACAAAACAGATTTACAAGAAACCACAGGATGCGAGATGTCCTGTAACAAGAGATAAGATGAATGAGAAGTCAGAAAGAAGAGCAAGCAAATGTTGTAGGTGACAAGGGATTTAATGGGATGTCATTATCTGAAAAGGAAATATGTAGTAGAGTAGGAAGAAGCACAGTGGTCACAAAGGATGACTGAATCCCCTTTGGCATTTAGATAATTGTTAATGATTTTTGGCATATAGACTATTTTAGTAGAAATCCTGAATACCTTATTAATACAAAGAAAATATCAGAAAATAATTAGCTGGAAAATCTATGCGCATGTAAAACACAGTATCGAGGTACTAAAATGAAATATCAGATATGTCTGACTATCTGCCCATCATTTGTCTCATCTGTCTGTCTTTCTAGCGTCACAACATTGAGCTGTTAAATATTTGTGCTTCAAGTAATTTGTGTTTTGTGCATAATGAATATTAAGGGCATGTTCTAATACCTTGGCTATCATAGATTGGTTCTTTCATTTTTTTTTTATTTATTTTTTTTAATTATTATTTGGCACAAGCAATATAACATAAAAATATAATAATTACCACTATAATAATTACCACCTTTTAAAATAATATGTTTTCTAGACACAATTATTCATAATAAAAGGTAGCCATCTTGTCCTGAGTCACTATGAACACAAAGCAACTAGAATCCATAAAAATACACTATACTCCTTAATGTCGTATAGATGCAGATGGAGTTAGAGGTTATCACAACCTTAAATTTCAGGTTACTAATATAAACAAGCCCTACATTATTTTGGCATAGCTATCACTATTTATGTAGACAATGAGACATAAAACTATGCTACAAAAAACTAAGGGCCAGATTCACCATTCTGCGAAGTGAGCCGAGAAGCCTTCGGCTCACTTTGCAAATGGTGTTATGCGCATGCTGATGTCCTGAGCGCGGACATCAGCATGCGCATTATAGGGATTCCCCTCCCGGCGAGGAGACTCAAGCGATCGCGTGCAGGACATCAGCATGCGCATAACACCATTTGCGAAGTGAGCCGCGAAGCCTTCGAATGGTGAATCTGGCCCTAAATGTAAACAATCTTTAAGGCTAAGGGGAAATTCATAAATGTCATTTCAACCTGTTTGAATTTAAATACCTTATAAATATGCATGACGGCATTTCCGGTTTTCTCTCATCATTTTGGCGAGAAACCACTCCAAAAAAGTATTTAAAGCTTTTAAAGATACAGCAACACCCTTTGTTTAATTGCACTCCCTGAAGAAGCCTGTTAAGGGCGAAACGCGTAGGAGTGTTTTACTTGTATTATCCAATTCTCTTGCTTTATATTTATGGAATTTTAATTTTAATAATTAAAATTTTAAACTTAAATTTTCACTTGACTGCGAATTTTTGGAGAAGCCATCACTGCAACATTCCTGAGTGTGGAACAGAATCAGTGTGGATCCAATACCGGAACAAGGTTGGGATTACACAAAAGTAATCTAATGCTTTAATTCATAAAGGAAAAAGTGAGAAGCCTTTCATATATAAATTGATTGGTATCAAGGTGACCTGCACCATATGTTCTTTCTTTTATACCCAGAGGAAGCGCTGCTCTCCCACATACCCATAGAATATTTGTTTTTTCCTGTGCAACGGAGAAGCCAGCAGCTGATCTGGAATAAATTTTTTTTCACAAGAGCTGAGCACCATAAGCGCAAGTGTTTCTCTCCGAACTTTAATCTTAGGATCCCTGCTTACATTAGCAGTAGTGCCTGCACCATTAATGTAACAAATAAAGGTTGCCAGCTGTTCTTCTTTATAACAGGAAAAATGTATCTACATATGCACACAGAATAGGAACTTCACACATCATTCATTTGCGACAGATGCTTGTTCATTACATACAATAACTTCAGTGCATAGTTATCCTGCTCTAAGCACATTAGGAATACAGGAGCAGCTCTCACTACCTTCATTTGGGCATTCCAACCTCTGGACATAACATAGGGTTTCCTTGCTGTTCTAAGGTCTAAGTCTGGTCTTTTTCCCCCCAGACTGTCCTGGCACCTACAGACTTACAGGATTATTCCCTAAGGCCCTTCAACTGCTGGTCTGCAATTCACTTAGGGATACTACTAGAGATGGCCAAATCTCTCAAAAATTTGATTTGCCTGGTTTGCCGAATTTTTATCAAAAATTTGATTTGTCCCGAATTAATTTGTGATGAATTGAGTTAAAAAACAGCTATTTCCAGGCTTGTATACATAAATGGAGGCAATAGGGATCGCCTACTAATTAAACCCCATTTAGTAGGTGTCCCTGGGAACCCAATACTCACTATGCTCTGATCCTCACAGTGAAAAGTTTTCAATTAGCAATAATCACGCCTCAGTTAAACCTCATTGGCTATGATTTTTTTTCTTTTTTTTCTCCTCCTTTCCACTCAGTATTTCACATGACTCAAAAGATCAAGAAAATCAAATGATTTCTCAGAACTAATGTCACTCACTGTTTTATATTAAGTCATATTTCACATCACAGTGGAAATTTTTTATTTTTCATTTCCACAAAAATTTTCTCCAACCAACCACCATAAGTTTCATTTTTCACTAAGTGTACATCCCATTCCCCCACTTCCCAGTGATCAATTCTCAACAACTCATATGCGCTCTGACACACATCATAGTACTTTCCTCCATTTACCACCACCATTCTAGCACTCACTTTCTGTCTGAAAGAAGTCGTCCCTTCACTTGATTTTAGTTTAACTCTTCTCACATTTTTCATTCTATGTCTAAATTTCCACTTCCTAAATCCAATCACCAAATTTTCTTCCTTCTTTTTCTTTACAACACTTTCCCCTGAAGAACACTTCTGTTTTTTACTTTCCCCCTTTACACTTTCCCCTGTCAAACCCTCCTGTTCACACACAAGAAATTTTTCCAAACAACCACCATATCCTTTATTCATCCCCAGATGTATATCCCATTCCCACCCTTTCCAATAATCAATTTGTAACATCTCATATGTATTTTCATACACATCATAATATTTTTGCTCATTCACAGCCTCCACTCTAGCACCCCATGACAATCTGGAAGAAAAAGTTCCACCATTTGATTTTTCTTTAATTCTTCAGAAATTTTCCCCTCTATATCTTAATTTCCATTTTTGAAAGCCAATCACTAAATCCATATCTTTCTCTTCTTCCACCATATTTCCTTTCAGAAAAACCATGTGTTTTCCTTTAACACTATCTTCCAACAACCTTTCTTGCTTTTTATTTCCGCCATTCACAATATTTTCTTCTGATACACATTTCTGGTCTTTTTCTCCTCTCACCACCTTTCCACTTGAAACACATTTTTCCTCTTTTTTTCTAACACTTTCCCCTAACAAAAATTCTTTACTTTCTCCATCCTGCACAATCACAGTTTCATTTAAGCTTTTCTCTTCACAACTTCTTCCTTCTTCTTCACAACTTAGTTCTCCTTTATTAACCACACTTTCCTTTTGATCAAACACCCAGTATCCTTGAATTCCATTTATATAGAAATTTTTAATTGGCAACATAAAATCTGCATTAAAAAACAAATTAAATTTTCTTTGGCCATTCCACACACCTTCTTTGTTTTTGAAACTCTTCACAAATTCCACTCCAGCACAGAAAAAAACAAAACTTTCACAAATTACTTCATTTGCCATAAATGGATCATCCATACTCATGATTATACTTTGCTTGATAAGAAACTTAGGTAATATTTGCAGTTTTTGTTCCTTAAATTTTTCTTCCAAACTTTTCTTCCTCTGCCATATTTTCCGAGAGCAGTCCGCAGAATAAAAAGTAAATTCATATGTACCTCTCCTCTTGTTTTCTTGCATACAGAAAATTTCTTCTTTCCTGATGTCACAAGAATCCAGCAAAACATCTTACACCACAAATTTAGCATGTTTCCATTCTCTTCCAAAATTTAATGACACACAATTCTTCTTCAAATACTCCATCTTCCACTTTGTCCTATGTCACATTTCTGATCAACTCCTCTACAACCCAGGGTAACCTCACCCCCAAAAGCAGCAGGTTGCTTAAGCCCACCAGGAGCAATGCAACAAGGCCAAGAGCGAGCATCTCCAGATATCCCTTCAGCCACTTGATTGCAGCCAAAAGACCAAGAAGTGATCTGAGCACCAGAACAAACTCACATGGAGGAGCTGGGCTGCCATTTAGGGAGAAAAAACTCATATAGCCTAGTAAGTCCCTTAAGTGTAAGCATAAAGAGAGTAAAAAACTACTCACAAAGAGACACTTGTCAAAAGGCCTTACGAATCTGTACTTCATAAGAAGGATTCACTCACTCTTCACTATAGGCAGGTTAGCACTATCAAAAGAAAAAGGGCTACAATAGTGTAGTCAGTTTGAAACAGGGAAATTTATTCAAATTAGTAGTACTCATTACTCACACACTGTACTAATTTGAATAAATTTCCCTGTTTCAAACAACAAAGAGAGACACTGATATGATTAATAAACTTCTTCAACCCAATTAAGTACATTTCAATGGCACTATGTCCAACCAACTACTACATCCAGAATGTTCTCAGTTCATAGGGAGCTCTGATTAAAATAACACTATCCAGTACTCTTTCTCTAGCATACCTGCTGGCTAGAGCATGCCCACTATGTTCTCTGGAGAGTGATTCAGTCTAACTGACTCACATTTAAAATGCTAGCATGAAGGACACATGCAATTTTCTGTAAGAAGAATCTCAAATTATCAAAAGAATATCAATTATTTAACAATGTAATGCAACGCATAAGAAAATAAAAGCTTTTTGAATTCATTATTTTTAATGGTAGTTTTTTTAAATGGTTATTAATTTATTTATTTTTACATGCAAAACTTAAATTACATTTCATTTTATCTCCAAAAAAATATCAGTAAAAATACTGTATATATTATAATAACTTTTTATTCTTAAAAAAATCAGAGTATTTTAAAGAATATATTTAGAAATTGTATTTCAGTATAAGATGTACGTAGTTTATTTACATTTCTGTTGCAGATTTGAAGTTGAAACACTTAGACTGCAACTGTGGTAACAGTATTCTATCACAATCTGTCCACAAGGCACAAACTTAGAAATAGTGAACCAATGTATTGGTTTCTAAACAGAAGTCATTAAAAAAAACACACATTTCATTTTATTTATCTAGATGCTGCTATAAATGGTTCTCTAAGGGGCATTTTTTGTCCTTCTTTTATTAAATGTCAAAAAGGGTAATGATAAAGCCTTGTGTGGAGGTTCATGTTAGCTTCTTAGCTAACACATCTAACCTTCAAAAAACATCTTCAAAAGTATTTTGCTAAATGATTTATAGCATCATGCAATTTTAAGTCAGGAAGTGCACTAATGGCTTTTCTGATGAATCCCAGTGGAGTTAACTTGCTAGTAAAAGTCAGACTATGGCATGCACTTAAGACCTGTACTTCCAAGTTGAGAAGCAAATACTGTAACTTTTAACTAAAATAAATTAAAATTTAAAACAAAATGGTGAAATATAATATGATATAATCAGATCATGGTAATAGATATGCCTTTTAGTAGATTGCTAGAACACTGTAGAACACTACATAATGCATATATAACTAATTCATATCAGTCATTAATAAATGCAAACAGTATAACCTTGTGCAAAGATATTTATTAAATGTGTAAACTTTCTATTGCTGCCACTTTTTAATAATTACAGATGTAGCGGGAACCTCAGATTCAGGAGGTTATTGACTAAAGTGAGAATTTGATTGTCGAATTGAATTCTCATCACTTCGGGTGACTATGCCCTGATTCTCTACTCCTTATTGACTATACAGAAGATTCCCATAGTAAAGTTGTGACCACAACAATATTCCCATAATGAAGTCACAACCGTGACAATAGTCATCTATTGGGTAGTGTGCAACTGTCTTTAACTGGCGAATTCACAACTTTATATTACAATTTTGGACTTTAGTTAATATTCCCATAAATCTTAGGAAATCATGATTGAGAGTTTTTAGTTGATTTGGATTGCCAAAGATAAACTGCGTTTTTTGGAAAATGTACCATTCATCAGATTTTTTAAAACTGTTTTTGTCATTTTAAATGCCTTATTGGGGGATATCCCAATGTTTAAACAGCATTTCTCAGAACTTAACAGTTAAAGGATTATTATGTTAACTAACCTACCAGTACATGGCTCCCATAATAAGAGTGATACAGCTATTCCAGTATGCTTCCTGTATAGGAGAATATTGTTCTTGTGAGATTTTTTCGAGTTTTCAAGATCGAGTTTTTCAATCTTGATTTTTCATTGGAAAAGTAGCCATACTTTACATTTATGGTTTACCTACCTTTCCATAGAAAAATCGAGATTGAGAAATTTGATCTTGAAAACCTGAAAACATTTTGCAAAAACAATGCAAGATCTCGCTCTATAAACTTGGAAAGACAGAGAATGGTCTTTCCTAGTTTAATAAATTTTGGCCTGATAACACTCTTTGTACTTAATAGTAGGTGGCCAGTAAATAGAAAGCTCTTTTCTTACAGATGTCAGTGTCCCTTTAAAAACTGTGCAATGACCATGGAAGAACACAAGATACATGAAAATATGAGTATTTAATGTAAAAAGTGTTCATTTTTTTGCTTTTGGAATTTAAAAAAAGAAAACAAACCTTAAAACCATACAATATTTAGAACTTAAGACCAAAACATGGAGGTGGAATCAGAACCAAAATACTGTACATCTTTCATTCATTCATTCAGATCTTGCATTGTTTTTGCAAAATGTTTTCAGGTTTTCAAGATCAAATTTCTCAATCTCGATTTTTCTATTGTCCATTGATCACCTTTCACATTGTGGAAATGCAGTACATCAAAAACAGAACAAACAACTGTAACAGCAGCTACTGTCACTAGCTAAGCTAAGGGAGTGCCTCCTAAATGAAAGGGAAAATGACATCATTCTGCATTGCCTTATGGGGAAAATCCCTCTTTCTCCCTGTTACATAATTGAGTACATAAATCACTAGTGACACCTGCTGGCTGAAATTAGCAGCTATAATTAAAGTAACACAAAGTAAAACAGAATGTAGGTACACAAACTGGGGACAGAATAAAGGCCTGTGGATCCCTACAGTTCTTACCTGGTTTTGTCTCTCCCATTGCACTTCATTTTCATATTGTCAGTGCTTTCCACATCAAAATGGTCATGAAAATGGAATGTGACAGGAATGAGATACCCTGTTTTTTTTAACACTAGGTAAAAAGAGTTATAATGGTAAGATAATTTTATCACACTATAAATTCACCTATAATGTATGGGATTTAAACATTTTGTTATGAATGTTCAGACAGGGAATGAAACTTACAGTAGTTATATGCTTATAGTTTAGATACTATATAAAAAGAATTGTAAAAAAACTGAAACAGTTTACTTCTCCGGATCTTTTTTTTTAAAGATATATTATTGAGCACAAACAATTGATTTTTAAAGTTGTCTTTGACTCCTATCTGCAGCAAAAAGCTTTAAAGAACTGTTTCAGCATTTTTGCCACACAATTAACAATGTCCTTGGGTTTTCATTACAGTCCTAAAGATGCAAGTAGAGTTAGGTGATGAATTGCATGCCCAAAGTACAGAAGCACTAACCTCTGAATGCAGCTATATAATGAAGAAAAAAATATAATATATTCTTGTTAGGAGTTTTTAAACATTCCACAAAGATAATTGCTAAATGTACCTGTGACACAAAAACATTTTCTAGCAACACTTAAAATGAGTAAATTGGTTTGGGAAAGTTTATCGAAAATTAATCAGTTTATGACAAATGAACCGGCTCACTAAAAGTTTTGAACCATTTTGCTAAGTGAGCACTTTCTTCCCAGTTACAAAGCCAAATGCCCAGTTACAAAGCCAAATGCCCATATTGATAAGAATTTTATAATAATGGTACAATGTCAGATAGTGAGTAACAACACAGTATGTATGTATACGTGTATGTATATTTTCATTTATAAAGCACCACTAGGTTATGCAGCATGTGCAATTCAACAATACATTTATAAGACAGACATGGGAAAGTGCTCAAAAAAGAGCAATCTAAATGTCTAACAAGGCTTCTGCGCATACCCTGGACATCGCGGATGACAAACAAGACGGTCCTAGAGCGTATAAAGCCGAAAATGTCGCTTGAGGACAAAATCGTCAAACAGCAATTGTCCTTTTTCGGACACGTTATGCGCGCAAATTCATTGGAGACTTCGATAATGCTGGGCAAAGTGAGTGGGACGAGAAGACGTGGACGGCCGAGAATACGCTGGCTTGACACAATCACATCGGCCACCAGCAAGACGATCACAGAACTCAGAAGAACCGTCGAGGAGAGGAAAGCGTGGAGAGGACTAACTTGTCATGTTGTAAGCTCATATTGTAGTAAAGAAAATTTCACAACAAACCTTTGCCTGAAATATGTAATGTTACATCTCCATTGTATATTAATGACTATATGATGACAAACTTGCATTAAACCGTACATTTGGTCACACCACATTAAACATCTTCAGATTCAGTATCTACAAATTATGTAAACTACTTTAGATTAGGGATTAACAGGACTCTGTATTCTAATTTAGCGTCCATCATTCATTGAAAAGTCTTGTTACCTGGGGACACTTGATATAGCTGTAATCATTTTTATTCACATGAAAACATTTATTCAAGTTGACCTTGCCAACATTACTTTCAATTTACTCTGTAGAATATGTGAAAATTCTGTGATATATTTATGAGTCTGTTCTTTCCATTGGACACAATGATAAAATACGAGAATAGGTTCCTTAAATTAATTACTATAGTTTGTCCTTGCCATCCGTGTAGCTGCAGGCATGATCCTGGAATTATATTTGCTTTTTGTTATCCTTATAAATGTGTAAAGCAGAATGCTAATATTTAGAAGGAATAAATGACACACTGATGCTGGACTGATTGGCATGTTACTTACCATTGTACATGAAGTATGCATTTAGCAAGGCTCGCACAAGGCCAAACTAGCTACAAAACAGAAAAAGCTTCAGCTTCAGGAACGCCTTTTGAAATCTTCCAGTGAAAATACAGTTTCCATTATATATATATTTACTAGCAAAGTTAGCCTTTCATTCACATCTTTCTTTTGCTTTTATAAATTCCCAATCATTTCTCAGCTGTTCGTTACAGATTCCTAGTTACTATTCAGTTGCTCATTAAAACATCCTTGCATTTTTACATGAATTCACACACTTTGCCATTATGCTATTCATTTTGTTCATGATTCTGCCATTCTTGTGTCAAAGCAATATTCTATGTATGGCTTTAACCTGTGTAACAATAAATACTAAAGACCTAAATATTCCATGCAAATGCTCAAAACAGCTCCACACTGATATTGTATGGATCCGAGAAACCCAGTTCAAATCTTACAGTCACCCAGATCCTACCTGTACATTTTACCAATTAATCAGAATTGACTCAGGTGATGAAAAAGAAAACTTCTGTTTAGTTACAAAATCTGCATACAAATCCATAAGACTACTGTGGAATCATATGGAAGATATATTGTTATTTGTGATGTAAATGATGTCTGCAATAACTTATCCTCTATATCCCAAACTAGCCCAGTTCCAATGATAAAAGTATTATGTGAAGTGTCTCTCCTCTATCAATGCTGTGTTATAGCGTTAGGAGATGTTAATTTTCCTTGTTCATTATCTGATGATACTATAGACTGTAGATTTGGAAATTCTCATCCATATACTTCATTAAAACATATAATAATATTAAGTACAAAATTTGACAACTTTATGGCCTCTGTTTTTTCATGGTGGTCCACTTATTCCAGAAGGAAGAATTACACATTCTTTTTGCTGCCCACAATGTTTATTCACAAATTTCCATATTTAGAATTGTTTGAGGTTCATTATAATCATCTTCACTGCTAAAATTGCATTAACTCCTTGTTCGACCATGCCCCCATATTGACTACTATTGGCCCAGAAATTCTAATTGTGGATACCTGACGAATTTGTGCTAAAAAAAAAAAAACTTCCTAATTTCTGAAAATAATTTGTTTTTACAAATTCAGACTCCCATAACTAGAACTAGCACTTTTATTTGACAATGTTTCCAACAACAAAAATTATCTGTAAAGCAAACCTAAGTAATAAAAAGAGTCATGGGAACTAAATCCCATATCTCTCTTCATGTTCCTGTCAGGCTGTGCCTTATAAAGAATTCCAAATTTCCCAGAAGTGGTTTGTAATAGGGAAACAGGCCGGCATTGTAGAAGGTAATAACAAAATCAAGGAAATGTATAAAAGGTGTCAATAAAAGTGTTAAACAAAATCCATCCCACCTATTTGATACAATTCTAAAATTAAAAAAATGAAAGACCACATTTGTGATTTTAGGATGCTTTATTAGTAATAAATTATACATTGGGAGTACAATTGATTAATTCAACATTCAGTATTCAATCAACAAATATGAGTATAATTGTCTGCTTATAAAGTTTGATTAAACAATGGTCAAGAAACCAATGAGCTAAAATTAAACAAGATTTTTATCATCTACCAATTAAACAATAATCTCTTTTACGATTATTTACTGGTTAACTAAACAGATCACTGTAAATCAATTGTAGCCCTGGTGTACTTAAAGTTTAACATTTTTACTATTTTATATTTTTTCAATTAGTGTGCTTGGAGCTCCCTCTTGTGACATGCTTTAATATGGCTCTCACTATTGTATGTTTTTTTCCAACAGGCATTGTTATATTCTGCCTAGTTATAATGCAAATAATATAGGGCTACCCTAGCTAATATAAGCTGGTGTAGTGGGTGGGCCCAGGGTCTTTGACCAATGGTGTTGCAGGAGCATCACCTCCACCCTCCTGGTAAAGGATCTTCAAAAAAACTTACATTAAACATAAGTAAAAACAAAAATGGGAAGCACAACAATATTGATACCAAAAACAAGTCCTTGTGAAATGTGTGAAAAAGTCCAAAAAAAAACAAAAAAAAACAACTTGATTGCAGCTTCTTGTAATTTGAGGTGTGCTTCAAACACCTTCTTGTGGAAAAGTATACAGGACTTCAAACTAAAAAAGAAGCGCAAAGAAAAAAGGCACTAAGTGCCTTATCAACAATAAACGTGTAGATTTGGTGCTACTACTCCCAAAAAGAGTGTGTGAAAATAATTATATTAATAGACACCACCACTCGTGAAGCACAATAATCTGCTCACCAGATGAAAATATACAATTCGCCTTTAAAGTATATTCTGGACCTCCTCATCAGACAATCACTGGCACAAATCACAAAGAATGAAGTTTCCTTCCACGAAGCAAATGCTGATATCCCAGACCATGGGTTCATGAGTAAAAACGAGAAGATACTTCCATAGTATAATTCTATTTATTGTGTAACCAGTTCATTAAAAAATAAATGATACTCACAAACAAACTTTGTGCAAGCACATCGATATACTGTCTGTGGTAATCCAAATAACAGGGAAAAAACACCTTATAGTAAAATCCGGTATTTAGGGATGTTAACAGGAACAATCCAAATATGCCCAGCAGGTCGCAGTACCCCTCTCAATGCGTTTCGCAAACTTGCTTCTTCGGGAGAGTTTGTGGGTCAGTAATCATTTATCATAAACATTTATATCCCTAAATACCGGATTTTACTCTAAGGTGTTTTTTCCCTGTTATTTGGATTACCACAGACAGTACATCGATGTGCTTGCATAAAGTTTGTTTGTGAGTATCATTTATTTTTTAATGAACTGGTTACACAATATATAGAATTATGCTATGGAAGTATCTTCTCGTTTTTACCCATGAACCCATGGTCTGGGATATCAGCATTTGATTCGTGGAAGGAAACTTCATTCTTTGTGATTTGCGCCAGTGATGTCTGATGAGGAGGTCCAGAATATACTTTAAAGGCGAATTGTATATTTTCATCTGGTGAGCAGATTATTGTGCTTCACGAGTGGTGGTGTCTATTAATATAATTATTTTCACACACTCTTTTTGGGAGTAGTAGCACCAAATCTACATGTTTATTGTTGATAAGGCACTTAGTGCCTTTTTTCTTTGCGCTTCTTTTTTAGTTTGAAGTCCTGTATACTTTTACATTAAACATAGTTCCTATATCTAGCTCACCTTAGTGAGTGAAAGCAAGCAGTATAGATTATCTACTTGGGTAGCCCAATACACCACAAGTATCTTAGTGGCATAGGGGGCCTTAGTGTATCTTTGCCAACAGGAGGATATATAGCTCAGGGTTCATCAGTGGTAGGCTTAGGGACCAGGGATTAACCTCACCTAAGAAGGAGATCCTGAAATGGTCCATACAGCAATTGGGGCCTCCCAGAATCCTCCTAGGGTTCACATTGTGCTGATACAATATTCTGATCCTCTAGGAGTAACTATATGATTGCTTACAACTTCATTTAAGTGTTTCTCTCACTATATGTTCTGTTTGAATATCTGATCATTATGGATGCTTAACTATCATTCTCCTCATTTGCCTTTAATCTTTTACTGTTTAATAAATGTGTTTATGTTTTGAAGCAAGAAGCACTGATGCCCTACTTCTTTATTACTATTAACTCAAGTGCACCACATTGCTGTCAATTTCAGCAGCAATACCTACCCCAATCTGTAAGCGGGTCCTACTTCCCCGAGTTCTCAAACAGCCTGGGATACAAATGAAATGTTCTGGTAAATTGTTTAGTACATAAAATAACTATAGTGCTACACAAGGTAGATAACAGTAAATTTAAGTATGGTAAATGCTGGCCTAGTTAACTTAAATCAGAATCAGATTATCAAGATAAATTACAAAGGTGTGAGATACTCAGCTCATTTGGTAGTAATTAGTACAGGCTTACGATCCAAATACTCATGGTTCAGGTTTGACGTCACAACTCAGCAAAAAAGTAGCAAAGGCTCCTCCATACAAAATGTGGTCTGCTCAGTATAGCTCAGTAGCAGAGGTTCTCCACACAAAGTGTGGTCTGCTCAGTATAGCCCAGTAGCAGAGGTCCCCCCACACAAAGTGTGGTCTGCTCAGTATAGCCCAGTAGCAGAGGTCCCCCCACACAAAGTGTGGTCTGCTCAGTATAGCCCAGTAGCAGAGGTCCTTCTTCACACTAGGGGTGAAATGTATTAAAATCGATAATCACGATGTTGAATGGTTTTTACCGATATCGAAACTCGGACAGACCATTGATTTCAATGGTAGAATGGCTGAAAAATTCAATATCGCAATATTGATATTGGCAAAATTGTGATATCGGTAATATAGATATCTGTAAAAAATCATTCAATATCGCGATTTTGATAATTTTAACAATTTTAATCAATTTCGCTCAAATGTGGTCTACTCAGTATGGCACTCATCTGTTGTCGAGCAAGGTGTATTATACCCTCAGTTCACACATAATTATGATTAGCTCATAACTAAATATGACCAAATACTAAACAATTGCTATAACATATTTGATTAGTTATGGTATGAGTCAAACTCACGTGGGATAATCACATCCTCCCCTTGAGGGTACGTTGTCAGTTTCTTTATTACCCAACAATGTTCCCATTTTGTTTATCACCTACAATTGGCCCTTATTATGTCTAAAAGTTAACCTGATGGTTTCATCATTTCAGACATGGTATCTGTTGGTGTCTGGTTCTACCACAGTCTGAAACATATCTCTGAAAAGCATGTTTAAAAGTCTGCAAAAAAGTATTAACCCCTTCTAAACACATTGCCCTGAAATGCAAACCAACACTGGTAGGTCCTGCTGATCAGGCATAAATAGTACACAGGCTTTACTATGTAGTAAATTATAAATCACTTGCATGCATGTACAAATGATAACAGAAAAGAATGATAGAACAAGTATACCTGCAAACCCTTAAATTAAGCAGACTAAAATATAATGATCAACCATAAATGGATCTTACAAACTGATTGAAACTAAATAATAACATTAAGAGATTATAAGCAGAACAATGTAAAGACAAGCTCTGGTTAACTTAAAGCATCAACAACCAAAAGATCTAATACATAACATTTTTTTGAAAAGTAATTAACTTCTGTATTGTAAAAAAGCCTGCAAAGAAATCACAGTTCTCATTTAGCTCCTTTGGGCTACAGTTTCAAGTCGAATGATCCAATATGTCCAAAATAATATGGGTTCCATCTGTAAATTAAGACTACCTACTGGTTTGTAGAATAGCTATTATGGTGAGCTATACTAGTGGCCTAGAGGGGAGCATCCATGCTGAGGTACAGTTTTTCAACATAAGCCTTTATGCATAGGGCACATAACTATGTATATTACAACAAGTGCAGGTTATTCAGTCTCTGATGTGAGCAGAAAGCAAAATCTCATTACATTAGTCATTTACATTCTACATTTAACACTACAGAAAAAGATGTGTCCTGGCTCACTATCATGAAATTTCCCCTTAAGTTACATCAGTTGTAAATACATTCTCAGGTTTGTAGAATTTTTACATAATTGTGCCTTAGTTCAGGTCACAGTGTAACCCAATCACTTTAGCAGGACAATCCTTAAGGCCATCTGTAGCATCAGATGCTATGATTCCTCATGTTTTATGGAACCCTTTTTCAATGGTTATTATATTGTATATATGTAAATTATGTATATTTTTTATTTATTAAGCACCACTAGGTTACACAGCGCTGTACAATCTAACAATACAGTTATAATACAGACAAGGGAAAAGTGCTTAGCAAAGAACAAGTGAAGTAAAATACAAGCATACAATCAAGAAGATACATCACTCTAAGTGCCAGGTCATGACTGAAACAAGAGGATGGAGGTCCCTGCCCCATAGAGCTTATAAACTAAATGTAATATTATTATTATTTATAGGCCATTATATACATTGCAGTGAGGTTCGTTTGATCAGTATCTGTTCATACCCATAAAGAAGAACAGCTGGCACCCTTTATTTATTACATATCCTGCATTAGTTAAATATACCATATTTGCCGGCATATAAGACGACTGGGCGTATAAGATGACCCCCAACTTTTCCAGTTAAAATATAGAGTTTGGGATATACTCGCCATATAAGACTACCCCTCTTCCAATGTAAATCCTGCTTGGATTGGTCAGCTCTCCCTGCCTGCCCAGCCCTCCCTGTCTCCAAGATTATCAGAGCACCACCACACTGTGCTGCCCCTACAAGCCCCTTCCCACTCTGTGCTTCCCCCGCAACCCCCCCTCCTACACTTGCTTCCCCCACAACCCCCCTTCCTACATTTGCTTCCCCCACAACCCCCCTCCCAATCTGTGCTGCCTCCTCCTTCCATCTACAGCCGGCTATAGCGCTATACGATTCCTCTCCCCAGCACTTATTAAACTTTCTGTGAGCGACAGGAAACTTATTCAATGCTGGGGAGAGGAATCGTTATAGCGCTCAGCTCAGCGCTATAGCACAAACAGCCAGCAACTTTACCGGCTGTCTGTGCTGTAGTGTTGAGCGCTATAGAGATTCCTCTTCCCAGCACTTATTAAGCTTCCTGTCGCTCACAGGAAGTTTAATCAGTGCTTGGGAGAGCTCTTCCATTGCCGGCTGACAGCAACTTTTCAGATGTTTTTAGGGGGTTAAAAAGTCATCTTATATGCCAGCAAGTACGGTATATTGTTATGTATCAAACAATAACTTCTGTTCCCTGTCTAAATTGTTGCTGTAGTTCCAACAACTGTTCCTGTAGTTAAAAGTTTGGATAGACATCCATGAAGAAATATCATTACTGTCAATTATTGAATTATTAAAAAGGCTGTGAAAGTGATCATCTTCAAAAGGATTTCCAACATGAGGACTGGGAAAAGTTGTGATGTCCAGCAATAAAGGTTTTGTTTAGAGACTTTTAACAGAACTCATTTTCTGTTTGACAAAACACATGGGGATATCACATGTGCAATTTGTAATTTTTGCATAGTGCTGAAGTTGCATTAGCACAGCTGTGTTAAAGGACCATGTCACTCACTAAAATTTGGAAATATCTAGCTCCTATATGATTAGTAGCCCACTCAAATGTAATGGTAATAAATAAACAGTTTCATAACAGGGTTAACAAAAGCAAGTGCTTCAGAGAGAAGGGATATGCTTGCATATAAAATACTCTGTGAGATCTTAGGTGACTTTGGGAAACAAATTAATTGATCTTTTACACTTAGCATTAAAAGACAGGTTAATTAGGTTGTCCGTAAATGACCTTTGGTTCCTGAATTTTTAAGAACCAAACGGAGTAAAACTTCAAGGGGGCACCAACTCCTAGATCAGAATACCATTGGCACTGATTCCCCCTTTCACTGTGGTGCACTACAGGGGTTACAGCAGTAGCGAGTACTCCAGGGGGCCTGGTTTCCACTGAAACTGCCATGA
Organism: Pipa parva; assembly: GCA_019650415.1. Lineage (NCBI taxonomy): Eukaryota > Metazoa > Chordata > Amphibia > Anura > Pipidae > Pipa > Pipa parva. Next base: position 18,324 of record WMED01003854.1, read on the forward strand.
CCCCTGTAGGTACATCATTGGGTCTAAATCTGCAGAATAACCAAGCAAAATGCATGAGTTATAAAAATTTACTAAAGTCAAAAGTATTTTTTTGCCCATTTAAACCTGAAAATTGGGCATAAATTCCTTGGTGTTCACTTGTCGAACAATCTAAAGTGGTCCCTTCATTCCAGCAAGTCTATACATAAAGCCCAGCAACGGCTTTATTTTCTGAGGTGAATCAAGAGAGCTGGTGTCTGCTCCAAGATACTTGTTGAATTCTACAGGTGCTCCATCAAAAGTATCCTCTCTTACTGCATCACGGCCTGGTTTGGCAATTGTAGTTCTTCAAAATGCCTAGCACTCCAGAGAGTAGTCAACATGGCTCAACGAATCATTGGAATTCAGCTGACTACTATTGATAGCATCTTCCGTAGCCGCTGCCTGTCCAGAGCTTTAAATATAATCAATGATGCCAATCACCCTAATCATAATCTGTTTTCCCTTTTCCCCTCTGGCACACATTACAGATGCCTTAACGCAAGGACTAATAGACTTAGAAAAAGCTTCTTCTCTGATATCATTATCAAATTGAATCTCTCCCTGCCCCACTCATAGCCTCCTCCCCCCCCACTATTCTGCAATAATCTGCCCCTGATAAACAATCTGCATTGCATGATTTTGTATTCATTTGCATTATTGATTGAACTTTTCTTCTCCTCTAATATTTATTTATTCTTCTTTTATATACAAATTTATTGTACTCGTGTTTTATAGTGTATATTTATTATATATGGACGCACTTTAATTTCGCTGTATACATGTACTACTCAGTGACAATAAACTCAATCTATCAAGGTCAAAAAGTACGTTTGACCTTTTTGCCCAAAAATTGAGCGAAAAATAGGTCAAAAACATATTTCTCCACCTTTTCAGCTATTTTTTGCCCTATTTTTGGCCAAAAAATACTTTTAGATTGTAGTAAAATTTTTTAAGCTTTACTGAAGCATTTTAGTATGTAGAAGCCCTATTAGTGTCAAAGCCTGAATGGTCAATGAGGCTGTAAAAATGGCTGCTTAGCAATTGACAATCTTCAAAATTGAGGTTATGGCATTAGGCGTGGATGTATGTTTATGTAGAACTAATATTACCACAGTAATGAGGTGCTATTATAAGAAGGGACCGTTTTTTTCAGTTATGAATGTGTTGGTTTAAATGAACTATAGTTTGAAGTAGGGTTTAAATGTGTTTTACCCCAAACCCCAAAGTATATATATATATAGTGTGTATATATATATATACACACTTTTGATATAAAACTATTCCTATCAAATCCTATTTCTTTTCCAAAATACAAATAGTTTTTATGAACAAATTTATTATCCAAAAACAAATAAATGTAAGAGTTAAGAGGTAAACTATCATAGTACTGATAAATGGCTCTGGAAAAAGCAAGAATTAAGTTACTACTAATGCACTTTTAGAAATATATAGTCCAATTTCTTACATCCAATATTATTTAAAACCTTTTAAAGATTAATGGTAATTCAACTTCTTTTGCTTTTAAAGTAACGCCTTTGAACAACTGTTTGAACTTTAATAGTGACATACAAACATAAATAAAGCAGAAAACTGTTAATATATTTTGTTAGTATTTTATTTTATCTGTGGCACCAAACAAGCTCTTCTTGTGTAATGTAAAAATGTAAATAAGTATTAGTTTTTTTTCCACAAAACAGTTTAATTGTTGTTATCTATAACATAAGCTCTGCAATGTGTTTCACATGCCAAATTAAAACTGTTCAGCATTTATCAGCATTATTTTCAAAATGTAAATAATTCAGCTATTCCTTCAGAGAAAAAAAAAACTATCATACACTGTCCTCCTCTAGGCAATGTAATGCATGCCAATGATGTATAATAAAAGTATTATAATAATATAGACTTTATTATTAGTATATAATAATATAGACTTTATTATTAGTATATAATAATATACACTTTATTATTAGTATATAATAAAATACACTTTATTATTAGTATATAATAAAATACACTTTATCTGTAAATTATACATTTTTAAATATCTGAGTAGTAAACGCTTGAGAATACATGTCTTTCCAATGGGTGATCCGCCATCTGCGTTTTTTTTTTCACCTTTTGTTGAATTTCAGGGCAAGGAATCATGCCTCTGGTTGATTAGTGTAGACTTCACAGGTTAAAGAAACAGTCCAGCCAAAATTAAAAAAAAACAAACAAAAAACATTTGATTATTTATGCTAATTAACACCTTTTACTAACTGTAGCCTATGGGAACACTATAAGGTTTGTTCTCCAAAGTCCAAATTGTTGCATAAAGGTGTGAATTCGCCAGCTACAGACAGTCACAACAGACTGCTACTGTTGCAGTCGCATTTTTATAATGCGAATATTGTTGCAGTCGCAACTTTACTATGGAAAATTATCCCGGTCACGACTTTACAGTGGGAAAATTGTTTCAGTCGCGGATTTGCAATGGGAATCCGCTGTTTGAGAATTCGACAGTTGAATTCCCACTTTAGAGAATAACCCCCATATGTCATTAGTAGTGTTGAGCGATGATATCGAGAAAAGTTGAAATCGGTACGATTATTACAATTATCGGGTGTTATCGATGATCCGATGATTTTTATCGTGATCACTCAATAATATCGAGCAAAGAAAAGCCAGCAATATAAACCATGACTAGAAACAGTGCAGTTATACTGTAGTTTAAAACCCAATTATTTCCCTATGGAAATATTTGAATACAGTTTATATTCTATTTCTCACCAACAGGTGGCACTGTGTAATTCTGCAAATCTGTGGATTAGTACTAACTTCAATACAGTTCAAATTCTCACCAACAGGTGGCACTGTGTAATTCTGTGGATAAGTACTAATTTGAATAATATAAACTGTATTCTGATTAGTACTGATTCCCAGAATCACTCTCTTTGTGAGTAGTTTTTTACTCTCCTGTATAAAATTATCGCAGTTTCATCTTATTGCCTAATGAAGCTTGCATTTATCATTTATTCTGTTAGACAATAAAAGGTATCACCTATACTCTCTTGTCTTTCATTTTTACTCTCCCTAAGCGTAATAATACATGACTTTATAGGCTACCTGAGTTTTTTAGGAGGTGGAAAAGTAGCCCCTGCTCCCCCTAGTGATCATCACTGTGGGTGGGTTGGGTTCTCGGCCCTTTGACTTGGATCAG
>WMED01003855.1:0-21539 GCA_019650415.1 Pipa parva
CACTGTACTGGTCATTATGTGGAGACATTGCTGCACTGTACTGGGCGTTATGTGGGGACATTGCTGCACTGTACTAAGCGTAATGTGGGACACTGATGCACTGTACTGGGCATTATGTGGGACACTGATGCACTGTACTGGGCCTTATGTGGTACACTGATGCACTGTACTGGGCGTTATGTGGGACACTGATGCACTGTACTGGGCGTTATGTGGTACACTGATGCACTGTACTGGGCGTTATGTGGTACACTGATGCACTGTACTGGGCGTTATGTGGTACACTGATGCACTGTACTGGGCGTTATGTGGTACACTGATGCACTGTACTGGGCGTTATGTGGTACACTGATGCACTGTACTGGGCATTATTTGGAGGCATTCATATTCTGTGTTTGGTAATATCCAGGGCAATGCTTCTGGCTCTGAATTTGGATTTGTCTTTAAGAAAATGCTTAACTGAATGTAGGCATGTAATATAGTAGGACTTGGAAGGTGCATTTGTTTATTTTTGGTTTAATTGTTTCTGTGAAACTCTAAAATATGTGCACATATGCCATCAAGCATGTCTTTCATGCAATCTTTGTTTTAATCATATCAGGGCAGTGTTACTAAAACCAGCAAGATGAAATATTTGGTGAGATGAACTACTTTTCCTACAGCCATTATGTTACTTGGAGCATGTTAATCCCCTTTTCTACTTGCTGGAAAAACTCAGAAGCAATTTGATTTGGGTAGTGTGATAAATCTGGGACAATACCACGACAGGTGTTCTGAAGATATAATTTCTGTGAAGTTGACCACACTTGTATAAGTGCATAAGACTGCTAATCTGGTCCAAAAAGATCTAATTTCCCAAGAAAAGAAGAAACAGGCTCTCCAGGACTGAAAAATAACTCTATTGCTAGATTTGTGTGGTCTGAGGCCCCTTGGCATTGAATGGCATACACTGACACAATGTTTTGTGGATTATATCACTTGCAATTGGCTCTCTTTCTCTTATTAAATTCTTATGACTATCTACCCCTGAGAAAGTATTGCTGGATGGTAAGCGAGGGCCTATCATCTACTCCTACCCATTATAAAAGGCGTTTTGCAGACTGGCGAATGAACATTTGTACAGCAGGTACATGGGCAAATACGTGTACAGCAGTATCCTAACAACTTCTCTGCCATCAATATCCTTTCTATCACTAGTTTCCTACTTATTGCGGATTGGTATGAAGTAACAAGGAATGCCTTTTGTGCCTAATCACAGCTCTGGATCTCCTCCATTATATCAAAGCACTTGTGGTTTTTAGCGTTCAATAAATACAAATGTTAAAAAAATTAATATTTTAGTATAGGAATGATGCAAAGATAAAGCAGAAAAGAAATTTGGCAAAGATAATACAATTATTCCCTTAAGACCTGACATTTATCAAGCTCTGTTAATTAAAGGGAAAATATACGCAGTTTATTATAAGTAAGGATTATCATCTATTTACCCTTCAGCAATCAGATAATAGTAGAGTGCCTAGCCTGCTGTATACACACAACGCTCTTTCTGCATGTTTGCATATTTAATCTATGTACTTCCATAAAGAATAAGGCCTCTCCTAATGTAGTCATTGCAATCTAAAGGGTTAGTTAGCCAGGTACACTATGCATTGTATGTGGCTATGAGTCTGCCAGGTACACTCTGTACTGTATGTGGCTGAGTCTGCCGGGCACACTATGCGCTATATCTGGTTATTAGTCTGCCGGGCACACTATGCGCTATATCTGGTTATAAGTCTGCCGGGCACACTATGCGCTATATCTGGTTATGAGTCTGCCGGCCACACTATGCGCTATATCTGGTTATAAGTCTGCCGGCCACACTATGCGCTATATCTGGTTATGAGTCTGCCAGGCACCCTATGCACTGTATCTGGTTAAGAGTTGGCCAGGCACACTATGCACTGTATCTGGTTATGAGTCTGCCGGGCACACTATGAACTGTATCAGGTTATGAGTCTGCCGGGCACACTATGCACTGTATCTGGTTATGAGTCTGCCAGGCACACTATGCACTGTATCTGGTTATGAGTCTCCCGGATACACTATGCACTGTATCTGGTTATGAGTCTCCCGGATACACTATGCACTGTATCTGGTTATGAGTCTGCTGGGCACACTATGCACTGTATCTGGTTATGAGTCTCCCGGATACACTATGCACTGTATCTGGTTATGAGTCTGCCGGGCACACTATGAACTGTATCAGGTTATAAGTCTGACGGGCACACTTTGCACTGTATCTGGCTATGATGATGGTCTCAAATGGCAACATAGATCACAATGTCCCTTTATGATACTGGCCTAAAGCAGTTATTTACCATTGACAACAAGGCTGAAAATGTCTACTAGTGGCTCAAGGCTATAATTGGAATCTAATTTTTAGGCTCATTATCAGTGTATGATCAGGTGATCCTGCTAAAGGACCCTCATCCTCTACTTTTTTTATTCTTGACCAGGACAAAACCATGCAATATTCTGTCCAGGTCCCCGAATAAATGAAACTTTTAGATAAATGTCAGACTAGACCAAAATGTAGCTATATTAGAAGATAACCAGTACAGTATGAGTTGTTTTCACATATGTGTGTGCCTATATGAAAGAATTCGCCTAAAGTGAACTATTTATTAGACAATGCATAACATTACAAGACAGCCATATTGGAGCAAAACTTGGTTTAAGGACAAGCCTGTTTTTTTCCCCAGGGGAGCATGGGAAAAGTGACTTCCTGTGACATATGCTTATGCCTGTATCTAAAATACGTTTGTATTAGCACAATACACATTTTGTCAGCCACAGCAATGAAAACATGATGTATTTGTAGGTGCTGAGCAGCTCTGTACAAGCAAACTCTGTGTAACTGAATTAAACAAATTATTTGCCACAAATATTCTCTGTAGCACTACTCTCTGTTGGTGTGACATATCTCATATTGTTTCTTTCACTATCTCCCCAGAACTTGCTTTCTTTCTATAGAAGCAATGTCTCTTTCTGGTACAGCTCCTAATTGTATCTAAAACCGTGTGGGGGTAGCACTTTCAGGCATTTGCATTTTTACTCAGCTTGCCTTCACATCCAAACAGGAAACTCAACTCTTTACATCATGTCAGCTGCTCCAGGATCCAGAGAGCTGGATTATCCCCCTCCTCCTCCTCCTTGGGATGGAAAACTTTAATTTCCGTCAGAAAATGATCAAGTTCTATTAAGAGCCTAAGGCTGGCCTTGGGGAAATGAGAGAAAGTATTACTTTATTGAAAAGGTGGCTGATTCATGCGACGAGGTGGAAAACGCCAACACTGTTACAAAATTTCCACAAGGCAGGCGACATCTCATGTTTGGAGAAGTATTTCCTTTTAACACACTGCGACGTAGCAAGAAGAGATTTGTATATAGAAAGGTGAAAATGTTGGCAGTAATTCAGGTAGCAGAGGTAACAGATAAACAGAAAACCTGCCCTTTGTTACTTGGTGATGTGAACCAAGTACATCATTGTCTTAGTTTAGCTTGTTGGAAATTTCTAGACTTAAACCATCTCTGAGGAATTGGGAATTTCATTAGCCAACCACTTCAAACCACTATTAGCTTGTTTTTATAAAAAAAAAAAAATTGTCTGACTTGATGAAGAACAAACAAAAGACTAGCTCGTTAATGGATATATCTGCAATTGAGTAGGAGACATGAGAATTGTTATTAAAGTCTCTATGCCTCTGGTGAACCTGAGCTGAAGAAAAAAAAAAATTGATATCTTAATCTGCATCACATTATCATCTTAGCACAAAATGAGTCTTTCCCAAATTGAAAACGATTATAATTTTGCAAGTATATTGTACACTGTTGCCCATGACGTTGCTTCTCTTGTGTGTTGATGTTAATACGACGTCTGGGTTAATTATGAGAAAAAAAAAAGGTATAATCTGGATAGAGGCTCTTATTCTCTTTCTGTCAGAGAGACAGACTCCAGTGAACCTCTGTTATTGGCTTGGGTGGATACAGGCATTATGGGATACAATGATAAGCCTATTAAACAGCTAATAAAAGGTGGAGGTTGAGCCTAAAAGGGAAAGTAATCCTATGGATTATGAAGATTATACGACTGAAGCTGCTATTCCCTCGAAATGACCTATTTTACAAATTACACTGTTTAACAGTCAGGCTGCCAAATAGATATGATATTCCTATAGCAAGAAACAGCAACGTTAAACAACCTTTGCTGTGAAATAAAACTTCTAGAAAAACGTTATAATACGTCAGCTGGCAAAGGATGGGATTGCTTGCCTTTTTAAACAAGAGGGGAGGTGGGAATACAAGTCAAGGTGTCACAAATTAAGACAACATTTCAACAGCAAGTAGGAGGAGAAGGCAAGGCTCATAAACATCTTAGTTATTTCACCTGGAAAAAGATTATCTGAGGCATCTGGGATATCTTGGCAGTAGGGACTGCACCAGACAAGTGTGACCTCGGGAATACAGTAGAAAACACATATGGCTTTCTGTTGTGAGTATAAGAAAAGGGTTCTTCCATCAAGGAGGGATAATTAGTTTAAAGCAAACATTCTATGATTTTAACAGTAATTTAGCCACTGGGTGTCACTGGTTCATTTGAAGTATGTAAATAATTCCACACTTATCAGAATAGGGAACTTTTCATGTTCACAGTTTTCCTGCGTGTTATACCACATTGTATTTTTAGTGGCAGCTGAACTGCAGAAGATTCTTATTCCATTGTTTCTATAGATGTCTAAAGAGAGTTCCATACTATAGCTTGGAGAGTCAGGCTATAGTTACACTTCTCTCATCCAATTGTGTTAGTTGGGTTAGAGTACTCTGTGGAGTACAGATACACTTGTTATTTATGTTGCTTTTGTAGTGAAAAGCCACAAAGTGGTGCTTAAACACGTGGTTGGCATAATGTCCTAAACTGTGAGTGAATTTGCCACATTGCAGCAAATAAGTCATTCTTTGGAGAATATGAATTTTCAAGAAGTGGCAAATTATCCCGAATCCATACATTTATGTGACAATTTGCACTTTTATAAATATATCCCTTAACTGTCTACAGAATTGACTCTTTGCAATGATTATCTCTGAATGAAAGTCACCATCTACAATACCTGTTGTGAACAGTGCTGCAGATTGACCCTGTCTATAATGATAGTTTAGCCCACTTGCAACCTATCAGACTGAAGCTTCTAGGGACATCAAGCTGTAGATAATGACTTTTAAATCCACCTGCAGCCTATCAGACTGAAGCATTTAGGGACATCAAGCTTCAGATAATGACTGTAAAATCCACTTGTAGCCTATCAGATTGAAGCTTCTAGAGACATCATGCTTCAGAAACTGACTGTTAAATCCACCTGCAGCCTATCAGACTGAAGCTTCTAGGGACATCATGCTGCAGATAATGACTGTAAAATCCACTTGTAGCCTATCAGACTGAAGTTTCTAGGGACATCAAGCAGTGACTTGCTTTGTTCACTAGCGTGAGTCTTGTTCTCATCAACTGAGCAAGGTGGATTTGTGCATCGCTGCTCTACTCGTATTTTTGATCTGGCTGGTTTCTATGCCTGCTCTAGAAAGCCATCATGAAAAGAACAGAAAAAAAAAAACGAAGGTCTTGATCATCTTTGAATAGGGGTATTAAGGATTATTAATGAATCATTTTAGGCATAAAAAACATACCAAAGCACAGATTGAAATCCATTAGAAGGGTGACTCATTCTTAATTTACAGCAGAATGATTTGCAGAGATACATATTCTCTTTGTGATTATCCATGATGTGTTGCAGACCTTTCTTGCAGTGAAAAGGTTCATTTACAAATGCAAACGCCAGTTTAATTAAAACAATCCCTCTTTGTTTAAACTGTTTAATTCTCACAGTCACCTAACAGGCACTGCTGTGAATTTAAAGAGGGTCTACAATGGATATTAATTTCCCTTACGTACACGAAAATGTACAAAGCTTTACAACTGCGCTTTCTTTTTTGGGTTATAAAAACAGCAGATGTTACTAACTCTAAACAGAAATGATTGGAATAATTCCAAGGAGTTATGAAGACAATGGTCAAAGTTTACCCAATTGCAGTAACCTGCAGCAGCAGGCCAAATGTTTGCTTATTGTAACTGCAATAGACCAGGCGAGTAGTAGCAGTGGGAAGTATTTTATTCTCTATAGTCCAAATGCAGTTTAGCACCTATTATAAGATAATAACAAATAAATATTTAACTTATACAACTGAATGACCTTTACTATGTGATTCAGCGATGAAATTGAACTCGCAAAGGATCAGTGAGGCAGGAAATGATGTGTTTTGTATGGAGTTTGTAGTGATAAAGAGGAAGGGTATTTAAAGGGAACATATCAAAATATCTTGGGTTCAATAACCTTCTACCTATTCCTAAAACTTGGTCTTTATATGTAGACCATGTGTGTGGCCAGTGCAAGCTCACAATAGCCTCACATTTTATACGGTAAGAGATCAGAGATGAACAAGTAATATTAATAAACATAAACAACTAGCGAAATGTAATGTAATAAGTACTAACAAATTCTGTTTCTCCAGGAAAATCCAGGCAAGTTCTTTAATTATAGGAGATACTAACCAGCCTTGTCCCCAGCCAATTCTAAACCTGCCACATTCTACCCTAACCCCATTGCACCATATCTCAGACCATTATCCTCTAATCCCACCAAACTGTGTCCCATTCCCCCTAAATAGTCCCACCCCAAAATATGAAAAACTCACTAAGCTCATTGGTTGTACTTGTGTTTCCTGAACATGGATGGATGGACGGACATGGATGATATACTACTGAAAATGTCACATGGAAAAATGTGCACTGAGTAATGCAACACAAAGTCTCCAGGTAGGCACTTAATAGTGAGGCATACTGATCACACTGCACATGGACAGCAAAATAAAAATAGCTCTTGAAATTTAACCCACTAGCATGCCTGGGTCCTAGGTGGGGTCCTCGGATGCTATGTGTATAATTTGGCTCTGTATCAAGACTACGATGCAGGAACAAACCTAGAAGGAGAGTAAGCAAAGAGACCAGACAATCCTGGTATGCACCAGTGCCATGTTGTGGTCCAAAGCTTTCAGCACTGGAACACACTTTAATCTGACTGCAGAGAGTGCAAAAGCTGTACAGGCAGAGCTACAGGAGTCATATCAAAGTCAGGCACATAGCAAATATTAAAGTCCAGCAATACAAACCGGAGCAAGGCTTTATCAGGAACCATAGAATCAGGAACTGTAGAAACAAGAACCAGCTTGGCCAAGGAAAAAGTAACAAACCTTACACAGGCCTTGGGAGTGGTTGGTTTAGTTACACCTGAGTGGAACTGCTGCAACTGCACAGCTAGTTAATTCATAATCATCCCAGTGGACAGCTCATGTAAACAAGACTGCAGTCCAAAATTCGGAACCTCAGATATTGCTGTAGAAGAGCCACTCACTGGGAGACAGCAGGTCCATGGCTCAAACCTTGGCAGGAGAATGTTAATCACCCCCATGGTGCATGTGGCTCTATGTCCCTTGGTGTGTGATAGCAATACTGTCTAAATATTTAAGCTGTTATCCCATGGATACATGTCTACATGACAGACTTACTAACGTTATCTGAGTTGTATAAAAACATTGGAAATGAAACACTGATTTTGACAGATTAAAAATGTGTTAATAAGTTGTACGCAGCTTTTCCATCAATGCAGACTGAAGTCAAAAATAGAAAATAGCACAGAATTTCAACTAAAAAAAAGAAAAAAAAAAAAGAAATGTTATTACATCTGTGCCTTGGCTCTTTATTCACTCTAAATGATTTTTTCCTTCTTGATGAGCTATTTCAGCAGTGTCTTATTAACAGTCGCACCTTAGTATCCTGGCCTTTGATGAAGACCCTCAGGGGACCTGAGCCAATTGCATAGAGGGACCATCTTCAAAAAAAGCGACATGGAAGCAGAGGATGAAATTCAATCAAGCTCAAGCGAGAAGAGCCCAGAGCAGAAACATAATGTGTGTGAAATTAGAGGCTCGCAAACACACAGTGACCTCTATGATTTCCCTTTGTAACTTACATTCTATGGATTTTAGAACATACAGGTTTCCAATTCTGAGCCAGCATGAAAAAAAGATATTAAGCTTCCCTATATTACTGAAAAAGACTTTTATTACAATGTTTTTTAAATAATGACGTTACATTCCCAGGGGAACTTTGAAGCCTGCAACAGTTTGCATTTATAGAAAACTACAGTGGATATGAATATATATCTTATATAAGCGCTTAAATGTTGAATGAACCAGTTATTTTTAATCTTCCCAGTACATTCTCTGTAGTAAAAAGGACAATGAAGTATACAGACATTCCATATTGGCTGCATAAAATAGTGTTTCTCAACTTGGATCCCCAAATACCTCAAGCAGATCATGTTTTGAAGAACCCTGTGAGGTTTAGTCCAAGTTATAGTGGCCCCAAGGGCCCCTAAGTCTCACCCCTCCACTTCTAGAACAAAGTGAGGAAAATAAATGAGGATGCACTGGAATTTTTCATGCAACTGTTATTATAAAAACTAGATATTTACAAATTCTAACAGTAAAACAAAGTGTTTATATGGCGGAACCATTAGATCAGTAGTTCTTAACCGGGGTTCTATCGAACCCTAGGGGTTCAGTGAGTCAGTCTCAGGGATTCGGCGGAGCCTCCGCCACGGAGGTCAAGACACAGAGGTCAAGTGATTTATCACTAAAGAAGGATTCCGTGAATGTGCATATGAAACTGGTGGGTTTGGTACCTCAAACAAAGTTAAGAACCACTGCATTAGAGATAACCTCAGGGAAGCACAGTGGGTGGATCCAAGAAGAGTTCCTACCAGACAGGTAACTGCAGTTCTTTGGTGACCATTGTCAGAATGACCTGCCGGAATACTGGGAAAATTCCCAATGGGCTCTGGTCTTAGGCAGCCAGTCCAACAAGTAGCTCCTCCTACTGTGCCGGAACTTACATGTGACATCACATGCCATGTGACATCAGCTGGGGAGGGGGGCTTCATGGGCTTCTGCAGAGGCAAAAACCTATGGGGGGCAGCACCATGGCATTATGGTGTCAGTGTCATGTGTTGCATCAGTTCCTGATGTGCTCTTCCTATAAAATGCACCAGTCACCTCAAAACTAATACTAATTTAGGTTCTACTAATGAAATAAAAGTTTTGTAAACATATATGAATTTTAAAAAAATGTACCTTTATACAGCGTTTCTCTCTGTCATCTTCCCTGTCACCCTTTTCTTTACCGATTCATGTTGGGCGGGGTTAAATCATGATTGACATTTTAGCTCCTCCAATCGGATCCCTGCGAGATCATGATTTAAGGGATCTGACTGAAGGAGCTATAATGCCAATTGTCATTTAACTCTGCCCAACCTGACTCGAGAAAGAAAAGGCAGGCTGACAGGGAAGATGACAGAGAGAAATGCTGTATAAAGTTTCCTTTTTTTTAAAATACATATATATTTAGAAAATGTTTATTTCATTAGTAGAACCTAAATTAGTATTAGAGTTTTGAGGTGACAAGTGCACTTTAACTAGCTTGCCATTAGACTAAACTCAATCCTGTGCAACAATTGCAACATAAACAAAAGTTGCTCTGTCCAGGTCACTATTAGCTAGACTCACAAAGTATTCTTCATCTAGGCCCTTTAACCCTAAGGATATTGCATGGGGCACAGTTCCTCCAGATGTCCATAATATATCAGCATATTCTCAGCATACAGAGGATCCTAGGGTGTACACCCAATGGACCTTCTACCCACCTGGCAACCTTTATAGGAAGCATCTTTCCGAGTGTACTTTCCTTAGGGTGTACACCTAGCGGACTTTCTCCTCCTTAAACAAGATAGGTCATGTGATGTAAATTAATTATAACCCCATTGTACTCTGGGAGATCCTAAAGGTTCTTGGAATCCCTTTAATGCAAATAACTTTAAATTACTGAAAGCTGCCATGCAGAGAAGATACATCTTTACTGTAAAAAGTTGCTTTATTTTTTAAGTTGCTACCTTGCTATACAACTCCCCCTCTTGAGGATGACCCTAGGATAATTATTTTTATGATCAAAGAGATTAGCTGTCCTGTGCATTGTTAAGGTAGTCTAAACATGAGTTGTTAGGGGTACTTTAAGGCTGGAGCTGAAACCTTTATTTAATCCAGTATATAATATAAAATAAAATCCAATAACATTAGCCTGCCTATATATATAAACATATAAGTGATGAGTACTTAGTTATTTTGTTCAGGGATGAGAATACGACATGTGTACATTCTGTGGGGGGAGTGAGTTTCTTAAATAACCTGGGTGGCACAACAGAGAGAAAAAGATTATTGAAGAAAAAAAGAAAATGTCTTCCATATCACTATTAATATGTGCGCAGAGTCCATGCCCTAATCTAAATTATAATTGAAGAATAATTTGAATTTAAATTGTGTTGTAGCACAGGACGATTAAGAGATTTTCCCCTAATTCCCAACCTGTTTACTTGGGCATTAAATCCTAAGAGTCATTTGGAATTACCACCCCTTTTTTTCAGCTTGCCTTATTGGTTCCTCCCAGTCTTTTAGGTATCACATTTACTGCATTAAAGGTCCATGTCAAAGAATAAAATATCAAAGGGAATGTATTGCGTTTATGAAAAGGATACATGTTGCAGAGCTAATCTTGTTGACTGAAATGAAAGGTTTTCACTTATCCAAAGTTCCTGTGGTTAACAAATAGCTTTGATAATCTTGTGATTTCAATGTTACTTTTTACAGTCATGTCATAATACAGTTTCCATAGCCTGCTAAAGAATATAGGGCTTATTCATGAAAGTGCATATTCGACAAAGTGAACTTCAGGTCTCTGCGCTCCGATCGTTGAAAATTCAATATTCCATATTCACAAACGATATGAATCCTACATTGCTAGGTGATTTCCCTGAGTCCTGGTGGATTATTTCAACAAAGGTCACTCTCAAGGACATAAGCTTCTATTTACTTAATACATGCAGGGTCCTGCTACAGATACTTCCACGCCCGATCATATTCATTTAGCTCCAGATCCTCCCAGTGACAAGTTTTGAACTAAACTGATTTTACCCTCCACATGTTCAAGGACAACACTAAATGCATTCTGCAGTCATTTTAAAAACAATTAAACCAGGAGCTGTTAAACTGTTTCTACTCATGTTCAAGGTCAATCCATTGTCACACTGCATTTGCTGTTCTCACAGTCAAGGTCAAACAGAGTTGTCCACTGATTATACACTAGTCACAAGCACTTTTGTGTTTGATTTTTATTTTCTCAGCCAAAACAATAAAAGCCTTATGTACAACACATTTACTGCTAATAATTAGGTTAGACACCAAGAAAATCATCTCACCAAAGTAAAGCTAAGGGTTATTGCCACAGAATGCAGATTATTGATTATTTGAAAGATACTGCACTGTTCATTTATTATTGCTTCCCCCAATAAAATTATGCATGCTCATATTTAGGTCTTGGTTAACGTCAGGCATATATTCTACATCTATATAAATGAAATAAGAGTATGCACGTGAGAGGAATGGATGAATGATATTAAGAGATATCCATAGACTGGTCCCAAATTTTCTACCGGGACAGTTTGCTGACAGAGTCACAAATCTTTAATCTCACAGGTGTGAAGTTACAGCCAAGCTACTGTAAATCTGTTACAAGAAATTTAATGATCCACTATAGATCAGCTGTATAATATGACATTGTATATAAAATACCTAATATACTGATCCGAGTAAGATTCCAATCTAAACATACAAATGAAGCTACAAAACATGACAAGAACAGCAACAAATTCACATAACTGAAAACCTGATTCTAAGTGTCCTTTAGAGATCTTCAACTTAAGCTGTTGAGGAACAGGGTAATACGGACCTCAGATGTACTTTGCTGACCAATAAACCAGCTTAAAACATGGACCAAAATAAAGTTCACCAAATCAGTTTACAAAAGGCAAATTTCTACTTAGAAAGCCAAATGACCAGCAGCAACCTGGTTAAAAGCCAAACGACCAGAGCAACCAATTATACAGTCAAATGACCAGCAATAAGCCCCTCCTCCTGTATGGTTTGGGGTAAAGCAAGCCTTTGTTTGATAGGTAGAAAGGATATTAAATATGTGGAGGTCATCTGGATAATATACTGTCTGTCTGTGCAAAGGAGGGTGTCACTGATGGGGCAGAAAATAAATTAATATTCTCAATTTTCATCAGTATCTGTGAACTGTGTTTTGGGAGAGGTCCCTTTCTCAAGTGCACTCAATTAGCTGCAATGAAATAAAGTCATAGCATATGCCCTAGGCAAGTGTGATTAGTTGTTCTGGTGTACGGGCTGATAATTTTAGCACCTTATTAAAAAGGGTGTGCAAAGCTAATTTACACGAAAAGCTACGTACTGTTATCTGTGCAACCCTGCCTAATGGATAACAGGGAAGACCAAAGAGTTCAGCCTAGCATTGCTCAAATACATGTTGTAATTAATAGTTCAGCAAAGTGATTTTCAGGGGCTTATTCATAAAGTATGAACAATCACTTAAAGGAGAATTACAGTCAGATTACATCTTTACATATGCAGTACTATACCTTAGTGAGAAATGTTTCTCTCCAGTAGTTGTTTCATCAGAATGATTGATTAAGCAGCACTGATAAACTCCCACACCAGGAAAGGTGTGTGATATAACTGCTAAACATGAGAAGAAAAAGCTGCCTGACTGCTATTGGTTAAGCAGTGTGCTGACCTTTTGGCCTCATTAACCATGCTTTGTTTACATTCCTGAAATGCAGATTACAGAGGAAAGCTAAGTTGTGCACAGGTGTTAAGTGGTATGTATGGCAAAATGTCCAGGGAAGGGTACCCTTTCATGAAAAACTGGCCATTACATGTCACACACACACATTTCCTGGTGGCGGGAGTTTATCAGTGCTGCCTATCATTGTTCTGCATCACATGTAACAGCTACTGGGGAGAAACACTTCTCACTATGGTATAGTACTGCATATGTAAATATGTCATCTGATGTGTGCAAGGTCCAAATTCACATTAATTTGTCACTTCTTGATCATCACGTATACAACAAACTCTGTGATGCAGTGATTTCCCAAACCAATTTGGATGCTTACAACAGTCTCGGACTTAACGGAGTTTTTCTCAAAACTTTGCATGCGTGTGTGCACATGTAATTCACTTATTCATCAAGCATCTGTTGCAGTAGTAAATTTGACAAGGTGCGCTGTGTTGTATTTGTCACTTTTACTTCCCTAGATAAGTGATGAATTAGGGGGTTGATGGCAGGGCTACTACTGTCCCAATGATTATGCCATGCTACACAAGAGATGGAATCTGAAGCCTTTTTGCTTCTTCACAATGGGAATCCTCTGCTTAGTGAATATGGTGAAATTTGCAGCACTTGGCTGTGATGGAATGCTGGGATGTGTAGTTCAATAATAAAGTAGCGATGCAGGTTGCAAATCCCCATAGCAAAAAAAAAAAATAAAAATTCCCAACTATTTGTCTTGATCTTTGCGTGCATATCACATGCTAGCTTTTTTTATGCATAATTTATAATAACAACACTGTATGAGTTCCACAGATGAGCAAATCAACAAATCCACTGAGGATTCTGCAAAGTAAATTAATAAATAAAAAATGCACAGAAATATATTTCATGGACCTTGGTAGTTGCCTTTCTAGGACTGTAGGTGTCACTGCAGCCTTCCTTTGTTTGTTTTTTTCGCTGTTCCTTAGGCATTATGCCAGGCATCAGAAGTTTGCATTGTTTCCTACCTTTCATCAGAGAAACAGAGCGGAGCTTGCAGCAAACCAGGCAAATCAGATCATGACTCCCGCTTTGTGTAGCAGTGGCAGATCTAAGCACAAACTTCTAATGGAGAATGGCAGCAAACTGCAACCATAACACACACACAGACACACACACACACAGATCTAATCTCCAGACATCTGTTTCATAGAAATAAACAATTTAATGGAATGGCACAGCACTGTATGCTATTGCTTACATTGCATCTCTCATATCTTCTGCAAATCCCCCAGATCCCACTTTATCCTTGACAGCATCCCATAATGATAAATGTTTAGATAGCTTTAATTAACCGACGCCTAGTAAATCTGCCAAGGGTGGCGACCATCTCGACGTTCTCAGGGTCAGTCACATATTTTTCAGTATCTGCTCCAGGTAATTACTAAAACTATAAATTTCCAAGGACTATGTTAGATTCATCACCATCAAAATATCAGGGCTAGTAACATGCTGGAATAATAGTAAGATGGAACACTTCTATACTGTAGCAACCTGCTCTTCAAAGACAAACAAGATGTTCAGTTTTCAGTCAAATGCCATGCTTATAACCAAGATCCAAGGGCACATTCTTATAGGGTCCTGTCTAAGAGAGGGCCTGGCACCCCCAGACCTCAGCAAATCCACTTTATTTAGTTTGGAGGCACAGAAAGGTGCAGGGCTGCCAAGAGGTAGGGGGTCCCAGTGCTGATTCTGCATCTAGAGAAGGGAACCCTTGAGATGAGACGTCAATTAAAAAATGTATTGCCAACCAATAAACATACTTCATCATATGGCCCTGGTTTCTTTTCGTTATGCTGCAACTGATTGCTATTCATTTTATAACCTCCTGGATAAACTTTCAACCAAGAGAAGAGTATTAGTAACATTTAAAAATGTTTACAATTGCAAAACAGTTCTTGTTGAATAAAAGCAAGCTATTCAGTTTCCAATTGAATCATGTCTTTGTAACATTTAGAAAAGTGCTCAGATCTAGCTTAGAACCCAAAAAGGAATAAGTTTCACTGGAAAGATGACTGTCCACTTGCTCACTTTATGGCTAATGACATTTTAATACCATGTTTAGCATTAGTAGTCTGATGGCTGCTCTGGGAACATAAGCATATCAGTAGAGTCCAATCAGTTCATAAAATCCTTCCTGTCATCATCGTTGTACCCTACCATTAAAGTGCACCTGTCACTCCAATCAGATCCCTGCTAGATCATGATTTAAGGAATCTGATTGGAGGAGCTATAATGTCAATCATCATTTAGCCTTGCCCAACCCGACTCAGAAAGAAAAGTCAGACTGACAGGGAAGGTGACAGAGAGAAACGCTGTATAAAGGTACATTTTTAAAAAATACACATATATTTACACAAATATTTATTTCATTAGTACAACCTAAATTAGTATTAGAGTTTTGAGGTGACAGGTACAGTTTAAACACATATAAGGAGTGGAGGTACACATGCTAACCGGTATTCAGCTATTGCTATGTTTTTGATTACGGGACTGGCAATTTCCAGTTCTTAGCTCATGCTCCTTTTTTACCAAAAGAATGATTTGCTTGGCATGCATTCCTATGCAGTACCTTTGTTAAAAAAAAAAAGTCTGATTTTTAGTGTTTTGTATTCGACTTTTTATTGCTGGTTCCAACCATTTAAATTGGAGTTTACATAACTCTTCACGAGTATGTATTATCTAAAGTAAATAAACAATGCATTCGCCAGAGCTGGCGTTTATTCACCTGGCTCATAAACGATGGCCGCAACCATACAGAGGAAAAACAAAACACAAAGCAATACAAATCAGGAATTTAAGTTCAAAGATAAAAAACAGCGTTGGAATAGCTGCTGTTCCAAGCCAAATGGGATTTGCTTCAGGTGGTTCTTGTCCTTTAAAATTAAAAGCCATAGCCTGTCATGAAATGGTTAAAACCCAACAGGTGGGGACTTCAGAGGAATCTTTCAGAGGTGATGCTTAGCAAAAGATGTGTAGAAATCTATAAAGTGCTTTATTGAAATTGAAAGATTTCAGAGCAGTGAAGCAGGGTGCCCCGAGGGCAAACAGTTGTGAGAAGCTTGTAACGGGATGAAGACTAAGTGACAGATCCTGTGTTCAAATACACAGCATCAGCACTGCTCTTCCACTATTACCATGATCACAATACAACCCTCATCAGGCTCTGATTTATATGGGTGTAAAATCAAAGAGAAGAGCATGCTGGGAGAGAGAAACTGGTCCGACTCATCAACGGGAGAAAGAGAAGGGGAGAAAGGGGGGCACAGGTGTCTGTGGAAATATAGGGGTGTGTGGGAAAAGGTGATCTCTTACATATACAACCATGACTGAAAGTAGAATAACACCAAAGCAACACTGATATAAATAGGTTTAACTATTACCAGAGTGTATTGCTAAATGGTTGCCATCTTTTTCCCATCTAATAACCTTCACTACCTTGACATGAGGCTGTTATATCTGTAATATTAGCACAGGAAAAAGCACATGGCAAGGTCATGTAATACATACCTACAAGTGGGGGGGATTTACTTCCAATAGTCAGTAGGGCTGTTTGAGGGGATTACTTCTTGCTTTATTTTCTTACGTGTAATTAAAATAGAAAGGTGAGGGTTTACAGTGCACACAGGGCAATATTCTTCTGCATATTAGCATTTATATAAATGAATAAGAGCAGGAGCTGAACAAAGAGATGCAGGGCTGGAGTATGTGACCAGTCTAATTTGTTTTTAGTTAATCACAGCAAGCCTCTTGCTTCTCCACCTTGAAGACTGCACTGAAGCTAAAAGAGTGGGACGACAGCACATTCCCAATGAATTCCTCCTGCAACTAAAAACTTTGCACTGTAACTGGCCAATTCACAGTTTACCAGAGACACTTTACATTCATAATGGGCTACAGGACAATTTGCATTTTAATCAGGCTTTTTGAAACTTTGCTTATAAGTTAGCTACTGTGAAATTTGTCTTGTAACTAGTAAAATGTCATTGCATAATGGGACTACTGGAACAATGTAAGTGTGTGCTTAGCCCTGTGAATAATGCAACTGGTCAATGCAACTGGACCCTTTGCCTTTTGATTGGGAGAGTAATAATAAGCAATGTAAATGGACCCTTTGCATTGTACTAGGGCTAGTAGGCTAAATTGATGGGCAGTTTTTCTAAACCTTGGCTCCTGAACTATACAGGCCACTATATATTGGGGAATATGGGCAAAACAGGGATAGTGAAACATGCCCTGCATATATTTGTGCATACAGAGGGATATATAAAATTCATGAGGCTATCATTAGGTTATATATCATTTACATTAATGAAGGAAAACCACCAAGATCCTCATCTCCGAGTGTTTTGGCTCAGACACACCCCAATCCTCTTTATAGCATCGCATAAGATTCAGATATTACTGCAATTCCTTCGTGACAGATTTGACCATTTTTACCAATTTCTTATTTTTTTTCCCCAAATCACATCCAATAAATGTGAAATGAAATTGCTTGCAACAGTGTAATGAGATTATAAGAGCAGCTATGCCAACACTACCCTCTTGTCTTGTGGTATATACTGTCTTGTGGTATATACTGTGGTATATACTGGTATGGTTGTTGTTTGTAAGAGGAGGAACATATATTGTGATATGTATACTGGTACAGTTGTTGTTTGTAAGGGGAGGAACATATATTGTGATATATACTGGTATAGTTGTTTGTAAGGTGAGGAACATATAAGAAAAAAGTTCTAGGCATTAGAAATAACTCCATATTTTGAATACAGAATCTGTAACATTCTAGAATCCAGTTCTGCTATCCTAAAACATTAGGATTCAGACCGAGGCTGAGTGAGAATTCTGGGAACGGTAATTCTTTTTCATTTTGACCTTGCAGTTCCTGATCTAGGAATGGCCCATGCCCTAGCTAGATGCATGTACCAGTTACTACTCAGTAATTTGTCTCATAGTCTCTCATTAAATGTACAGTCTACACATTATTTATGACTGCATTAGTCCCACTCTAGTTCTTGCCAGAAGTCTGGAAGCACATATGGATAATTTGCTTTTGATTACTGTAATTCTGCACGAATGCTGTGCTATGCGTGTGCCTGGGCTTAAGAAAAAAACTGTATCATGTGTGGTCATTTATCCTGTTCTGTTAATAAGGGCTTTGCTTTGTTGTACTGTACTGTTTGTTAAATTGCATTTAGGGTTATTTCAGTGTGTAATGTGTGTGTAGTTAGCCTACACCCAGAATTCAGCACTATCTATGGTAAGACTGAAGATGTGTGCAAGGTTAACAGAACTCTGGAGTAAGCCAGCAATGATACACACTATTTGTATAGTGAGGCTAAAAATAATACCAGTCAGGGTTGCGTTAAAATACACTAAATGATAAGTCAAGAGACTTTCATATGTCCAGAATCAATCATGGCCACCTTAGGTGCTGGCTGGGTGCTATCTACCATGCTTCTCCCTCTGCCAAATGCGAGCCTTTCACATCATTATGGATAACAGCCACCCAGTTATGGGTAATCGTAAGGCTTTTGCCAGTAAATCCCGTTTGAGAAGTGTGCTACCTTAAAGGGTAACTAAAACATGAGGCTGGCATTGTAAATTCAGTGCCTGGGTTTTTTTTTTTAACTGTGTTTAGGCTGGCTGGCATTTGTAAAGACATGCAGCCTTGTGCTTTAGTTACCCTTTACAAAGACATATATTATTGTCAGGTTCTTCAGTAAGCAGAGGACACTAAATAAAACTGGAACACTACTACAGCGTGAGAAGGGGAGAACCAAAGTGACCCAGTGTGTCCCATTATCCTCTGGGATCTCCAGGCCTTGCTGCTGGAACAAGGCTCTGTCATACTCCCTGAAACTAAAGCAAAGAATTCAGGGGCAAACGGACACAAAGAGAAAAACAGACATTAATGATAATTATGCCCCAGCATGTATTTCCACTTCCCATACAGAAGACAAAAGTATGCGCAGATATATGTAAAAGGTCCTCATATATGATATACAGGCAGTCTGTGAGGTAGCCCACCCCTGTTCATTACATCAGTAGTTGGTCCACTCTGCAAAGCCCCATCCTTATAACTCCGACCTGTGCACACATATCCACACAACACAAGACAGAATAGTCACTGACCCTTTAACTGAGGCCATATCTGCTTCATCTCTCCTTCATGCAAAGGTGACAAGTATCTGTGCCTGTCAGGAAGATGTCAACACTTCACCAACCATCACTGTCACATACTCCCTCCCTCACTGTGCTCTTTGTCTCTCTCCTATCCTTTGATGCATTGTCTCTCTTGTACCTGTTTACAACACTTTATTTATCTCTTTGTAATATCTTTCCCCTGCAATTCCTCTCTTCCTGAACTTGAGCAATGGTAGCAAACGAATACCACCCCCCACCCCCCCCTTGTGGTTTATGGCAGTGTATCATGTGACTGGTTTCCCTTCATGGAAACCAAACATAATGTTATTATGTTATTTGAACGTCTTATCCTAGCTGAGGTCTATCAGTACGTTCATAAATTAAATATTACTTGATTCCCACCAGGCAATATTTTTCATGTTTTCAGCTACCATTCTTGTGCTAAATCCTCTGCAAATTGCTTTACTTTTATTCCGGTTTTTTTTTTTCTCCTCTTAAGATGGATTAATTTTGGCTTGTGTTCTGATGCCAAGCGTTAGGTACATCCACTTCAAATAAATGCAAGCTAGCTGCCAAATAACTCCTCCTTTCTGTTCCTTGCTTTCTCCCATTAAGGACAAACCTGAGTATTAACAGGTTGGGGAAATACAAGAGAATTCCATTAGGAGACTATTTCTTTGTCTTTCACATGGCCCATATGTACTAAACAGTCCTTTAAAAAAGTCTGTATTCATTATTTAAAAGCTGTTTTAGCTAGAGCTGCACAAAATAGTTTACATAGCTCGTGGATATGTGCCTTGTGGGGCTTTCAATATGCCTGGAGCAAAGGGAAACTTGCAAAAGCGCTTATAGTAATAAACTCAAGTTCCCCTGTTTAAAACTCACTAGGGGTTGTATACAAATACACCTGCTGCAATTATTTTGGTGCTGTCGGCTAGTTTGGCAAAAGTGACTATGGTGGTTTTTACAGTTATACTGAAATGGTAGCATACAAAAAAAAGCAAATATATTCATGGTAATATGGAGACATATGGAATAAAACTTGTTTTCCCTTGGCATTTTGATTTTATGCCTGCTGTGCTCAAAGACACCCCCCAAAACCATCTACTCTCAGTGTTCCAAAAAAAAAAAAAAAGAATGTTAAATTATTATTCCTTCATCCTCCCAGATACAGTAGCTGACAGCAATAAAAGTGGTTTATCTCCCATCCCAAACAATTGCAATTTAAAAACAAATCTTTACTTTCTAAATGTTGTGTGGAGCCCTGATATGAAACCCGCACTGTTTGGGGATCAATCAAAGGGTCCGGATTGTATTATTCCCCTTCTCCTCATCCCCATACCTTCAGTCAATATCAGTGGGTTTAAGATGCCCCACATCACAGAGAATTTTTTTACTGACATCACACTTCAAACTTCCCAGTTACATACTGTAGCTCAGTGCCCAGTATGTAGTTGCATTTTGTAGAACTAAGAAGGCCACACTTGATCTCCTAGATAAAGAGGCATACCAAAAGGGGTTGCAAGCCCCCAAGAGGCCCAGCCCCTCCACCAAAACTATCTTGATCCCTCTACAGTACAGCAGTATGAGTGCCTGGTGCCCCCTGTTCCTAAAAAGTGTGGGAGGGTGAAGGATCTTACATTGGGGCCCAGTGACCAGTAGTTTAACCCCTGCCTATATACAGGGGCGATGTGGGCAACGGCCCAGGGCGCAATTTGAGGGGCGCTGTCACCCACATCGCCCATCACTAAACATGACCCTCCCCAGCCCCCCGATCCCCACTCACCTCCAACAGCATTCCAGCGACACGACGCACCTCCTCCTTGCAACTTCGGCTCTTGTCAGCAAGACCTGAACATCTAAGGAGCGCTGTCGCATTCAACTTACATTATTAGAGGAGGTGCATCGCTGGAACGCTGTTGGAGGTGAGTGGAGGGCGCGGGGCAAGGGGAAGGCCATGTGAGGCAATGGGGTGTCGCGGGGGGGGGGGAGGCCCAGGGTGCCAATAGGGCCAGGACCACCCCTGTTTGTATAGATACTTTTTTTTTTCGCTAAGATGTGTAGGTCCACTCTAAACTCCTTTTGAGAGTCCTGTGTTTGGAATTGTGCTAAATCCCATGATTCACTGCAAGACAGTGTTAAATAAACCCAAACTCAATCCTAATCACACCTAACCCTTGTTTATTTTGTTTTTTATTGCAGAAGTTCAAAAGTTATCGTATTCTATACTTAAGAATGAGGCTAGTCACATTTCAAGATTTTTTTATCCAATTATTATAGGGGAACTATAGTCAGATTTCATCTTTACATATGCAGTACTATACCTTAATGAGAAGCATTTCTCCCCAGTAGATGTTTCATGTGACGCAGAATGATTAGGCAGCAGTGTTAAACTCCCACAAGAGTAAATCTGTGTGTGATGTGCAGAGACGGCTCTGGCCCTATCTGCGCCCTAGGCGACCCCCCC
>WMED01003856.1:0-21538 GCA_019650415.1 Pipa parva
AATGTCCCAAGCTAGCTAGCAGAACCAGTTTGTCAGGGTCATGCTGTTATTGTGTATTTGGCAGAATAAAATCCTAATGAAAACTTTTTCTAACAAATGAAAACTGAAAATTTATTGAGCAGCTAAGTCAGCAGTAACTCAGCAATACTTAGTTGGAACACTTTCAGCTGCACTCAATTTGAATTAGCATGAAAACAGAAACATAGACAGGGAAGATGTAAAAAGCCTCTAAAGTGCAAATGGAAATTTTTTTTACCCTTTTTAAAGTGCAGATCTGCACAGGCATTCAAAAATGTTTCATGGTAAAATCTGTTTATACTTCAACCAACAGGTGTCTCCTAAAAATTAAAGATAATGAAGAAAATAAATAATGTAGAACTTCTGTCACCCCAAGAAACATCAAACAAACTCCATACTAATAATATCAACATAAAAATATTGATGTTAATCAATAATGTTAATTAATGTTTGTATCCAGAACATTCACAAAACCAAATAAATAGAAATCAGCAAAAACAGTGAGCCAAAATAGAAAAACAGTGAGCCAAAGGTAGTGTACTACCAACTGTGTTTATTCACATGGTATCAGAATGGTAACTAACTGTCTTGAACAGAGAATGGACCCTCTGTACCACCGTGGGGTTTGACGTAGGTACACCGCGAGGCATGGAGTCTAAGAGGCCCCTGGTCTTCACCTTTAACCTCTGCAAGAAGGTACTGGGCTTTGTGGCAAGGGAGCCCCAGGTTGCGGCCCCCGAGTGTACCACCTATTGGGATAGGTGGTAGCTGTCGAAGTGCAAGAACCAGGATGGAATCACCAGGAAATCTGCCAGGAGTACTGTCACTTTAATAACACCAGGAGTATGGTAATAGAGGTAGACACAGAGAGGAAACAGGGGAGCAGGAAAGAGAAGTGTTAGGGAACACCAACACTAGACTTATGGAGCCTGTAACTAGCTGGAAGCACAGGCACAGAGTGCCTGAGCATCCCAGCTTTTAAATCTCCCGCTGTTTAGTGCAATGGGAGTGCTCCAGACACGCACACCAATGCATTGTCAGGGGGAAACTGTGCTACTAGGTAAACAGCTAGCATGGCAGCAGGAGCCATCCATGACACTTACTAGTCTATTGAGTGTTTATTGGATATGGAATATCTAATATACTTTAAATCTTTATTAGGAATGAGACTATTAAACAATTTCCAATGGAATAGACTCATATAACACATGGTCGAGCTAACTATACTTTCAAGTGTTTCTCCCCCCATAATCTAAATTTCAAGAAGCTCTTTTAAATATAATTGGAATGGAATATCTCCAAATGCTAGCACACTGCCAAACCTGCAAATTGCTATGGGAGCTGAATGTTACAGTTAAACAGAAGGAGAGGTAATTCCATGGAGCTTTATCTGGCCTTAGAAAATGCAGTAAAAGCAAGTGAAGAGAGCTCTGTGTTCACTGGCTTTGTATGCTGAAATTAGCAAGAAATGATTTTATATACAAATAAAATGTTAATTCACAGCATAAAATGTACAGATCATACATAAATCAGTATGGCATATACATAACACGCTACATGTGATATATTCATACCACAAGGAAACTGGTCAAGTCCCCTTGGGTACTGCTCTAAGACACATACTTCCAGTCTGTGTTTCAAATAGCATAGATAATAATGGAATTGCCATGGTATTTATCGTGGGAAAAATTCAGCATAAAATATTTATGCTTTCTATTCATTTACACAAAAACATCCGGTACATTCTGCACTGTGCTGTGCAAATAACAAATATTTCTCAGTAAACATTTCACTTTCAGCTTCCCAACAACAGACATCCATTGTGAGGAGCTGCAGCTGTTAATGTTTATCAGTCCTGCAGGCTATTTAGGCATAAAATTAAACAGAAGGTGTCTCGATCTTCTAAATGCTTCTAAAATATTATCATGTCATTTCTATGCCGTATTTGTCAACAGCAGGTTAGAATTATATAATGAATGAAAAACTCAAGGTAAATTTTGCACTTTTTTTGTTAAAGGAAAACCAAAGCCTAAAAAATGTTTAGACTTGTAATAATGTACGTTTTTTGCCAAGCTTGCTATAACAGCTTAGAGATATATGCATGGGGGGAATTCACCATAGTGAGAAGTGAGATCCTTCGTCTTCCCCCCTTTAGCCACTGGCTCAGAACATGCTCAATGCGAATTTCCTGGGCACTTACAGAGAAGTAGGCAAATACAGAAATAGAGGTTAAGTTAACAATCTCACAGTTAAATCTGCTAAGTAAGGAATTAAACACTACTATAGAGGGGGATATTTTCTAAAACCATTTTGATTTAACCTGTTTCACTGTCAATTTTCATTTCCCTGTAATTATCAGTCCCTCTGATTTATAAAGGATCCATCAAATGGGGATTATTTATCAAAGTGAGAATTTGACTGTCGAAGTGAATTCTCATCACTTCGGGTTTCTACGCTCTGATTATCTCCTTCTTATTCACTAAACAGAGAATTCTCATAGGGAATTAGTGTCAGTGTCAGTATTCCCATAGTGAAGTCACAACTGCGTCAGTAGCCGTCCATTATATAGTGTGTTACCATCCTTAGCTGGCAAATTCACCACATCGCACAGGGTTTGCTGAATATAGGAAAATGGTGAATTCAGACCTTTACAAGACAATTTGGACTTTGATAAATAACCCCCTATTTTTTTCACCATCGAAATAAATTGTCAATAAATATCATTTAGTTTAAATCGCCACACTTTGCAGTGTTTTTCCATTAGGGTCGCATTCTAATTCTGGTCGATATCGACCTTCTTTTTGATGGGAAAACTTTTTCGATTGTGGCTAATTGACAGGAACAACTGCACAGGGAATAATGGTTTACTCCAGTCTGTGGCAAGAGAATACTTTTGGATGATAAGCTTGTTATTGAACAGCTTATTGATAAAGAAATTATCAAGTTCCCATTTTTTATAGTTTATAAATTCTTTCTGAATTGTCAAATCAGTTCTTCAGAACTGAACATTCCAACCCAGAACCAAAGTGTGAACATACTTATACCTGTATAGCTTGATTTTAAGCTCCACTAGGGCAATGACAAAAGTGAATGGTTAATCTCTGTAAAGCGCTGCTGTAGATGTTGGCACTATAAATACTCACAACGAGTTCTTAATCTCTGTGTAGGGCTGCAGAATATTTTCAGTGCAACATAAATAAGCACAATATATAAATCCTTTACTTAATAAAGTTATAAGTTTTGTTTTAAATAAACCTTTTGCATCAGTACCCCTGTCGAAGTGACGAATCTAACTGACGCAGAATTCCAGAACTGTTGGAAATTATTTATAATAATAATTAAAGGAGCACTACAGGCTCCTTAAGTCTAGGGGTGATTAGGAAGGGGCAGGGGAGAGTTACTCACAGATCAGACTTTTAGAGCCTCATTAGCTAAAGTCCATATAGTTGCATAGAGCTGTGAATTTTCGTCTATTTTTCACTTCTCCATGTTTACTTATTGAGCAAAGTCTGCAAAGTGGTGACTACACAACCAATTTGGGGCAACTTTGCAAGTTGTGAACTTATAGAGCAGAGCTCTTCACATCATTTTACATACATGTGCACAAGTACTTCTACTATTGACTTAGAAGCAGAGTGGTGTGAAGGTGCAAATGTGAGTAGGTGAACTGCTCCAAATTCATCTGCTTGTCTTCGCCACTTCAGACTGGCGAATTGGGGGGGCTGATGGCAGGGCCCCAGTGTGGTATAAGGCAACAATTCATTCAAAAGTGATAATAGTGACTGCAATTAAATGACAACATGACATAGGGACGTGGTGACATAGAAATAGAATATTCCCAGAACACGGTTATTGGGATATGATGAGACTGACGTGACTGCCCTTCACTTGTCAAATTTGCCTCACTCTGCATGACTTCTCATCCTACTTCTATCTGACTGACTACCCCACACTACACATCTGACAGCGATCGTCGGTGTTTGCCTTTTCAACAATTGTATTCGCCACTTAGTCAATATTGAGAAATGAATTTGCAAAATTTTGATGATGCAACTCAAATTGTAGCAAGTGAATTCGATAGGTGAGTTCACACTTTAGAGAATGAGTTTCTTAGGCTCCAGCACTATTCCCTGCTCTCTTCAGTGATCTCACTGTCTTCTGATTTCAACAGCTGCCATGGTTCTTTTCACCTCTGGTTCCTCTGTGTTTTGTTGAAAAGATCAAGCACAGTAACAGATTTTTGCTAATGTGCTTGCTCTTTTCAGCAAAACACAGAGAAACTAGAAGTGAATAGGTCAAAAATAGTTTGGGGACCAGCAGTTAACATCCAGCCAGCAGCAGCTGTAGTAAAACTACAAAGTAAATGGGGGTTATTTATCAACGTCCATACAGTAGTGTAGTGCTGCAGATTTGCATCCATTCATAACTTCTTTAACTTCGCATATTCATCTAGTTCTGTTATTCTCTATGATGTACAGTAGTGAATACATAAGTAATTTGACAACTTAGTATGGTTGAATACTTACACACCTCTTTGCGTAACTTCAAGTGTGCATGCATGCGCAATTTATGTGCATTAAAATAGTGGTTAAGTTTCCAGATGTTAGATTGTGTAAATGTGAGCCGTGGCAATAGAGGTGTGTTAATATAATCAATATTGGAGCACTGGTTAGAGTTCTAATATAGTAGCCACTGTCTGTGTGGATTGGCAAAGTCTAACCAACCTCTGTTTACTACTGCCTTGGTCAGCAAAGCTTGTAAATGAGCATTTGCCTAAGGACAGTTTTGTGAAAATGTGCTTCAGAATGGATGTCTTATTCTCTCAGCTGAATCAGAGTTAGTTAAAAAATTAATAAGGGTCATTATTAGTAGCAAAGCTCTTTTTAAAAAGTTATTAACTGTTATTATTTCCCATAACCAGTGTGTAATAAAATGCACAAGGATCTAGTTTGTCCTTTAATACACTGTATACCAGTCTTATAGTATGCCCCTAGGGAGTATTCCACTTTATTATACACCTTAATTGCCAAGCTAACATTTTTTTTTATGGATTAATAAAGATATAGTATGGATAAGTGATAAATAAATTCTCTAGATTTTATAGAAAGTATTAATTCAACTTCAACACCTGTGCAACATAATGTTTCCCATAAGCTTAGAAAAAAAAACTTTACACTTCTTCATTTTCAATATAAACATATATTAGTATAAATACATTTTTTTCAAAATGTTAAGCTTAAGAAGTGTTTAGTCATAATTAGCCCTTTTGGCAATTTTCTATCTGAATTTAGTGCTCAAGGAACTTGGGGATTGTGACCTCACCAATGTCACAATGAGTGTGTTAAGGAACAAATAGTCAACATTCATGATCCAGTGAAAATCATCAGGACAATCAGTTTTCCTATTTTTTCAAGTATAAAACAAAGCAGTTATAACGATAATGGAAGATACAGTAAATAGTAGGGTTTAGCAGGTGCTGTGTAATATTAGGTTAAAAACAAGAAGAACTTGTTAGTCATTATGCAATGACAGAATGGTCTCCTCTCCAGTGGTGTGTACAGGTGCATTCTTCTGCTCGTGTGGAGCAGTACATCAAGCAGATGGCAGGCAACAGGAGAGGGGGAAAGGCACAAGAGCTTTCAAAAATATCTTAAACACTTAAAAATGCCTCTGGTGAAACCTGTCTGAGTGAAAAGGGCAGGTGGACTAATATGATTATGACAGCTGGAAACTGGACTAAAGGAGGGCAATGACAGCTGTTTCTCTACTCATCCTTTTAAAATGAACTAGCTTTTATTAAAGGAGAATACCAGTACATCATGATTTGGCAATGCCATTTATTTGGCAGCATGTGATCATCACAGGAGCTTAGGATTTATGTGTTAATACACTGCAAACTTCCGTCAGCTCCAATCTCATCAGCTTGACTGCATTTTTCATCAGAATTCATTTAATAACATTCATTTTTCTTTGGAAGAAAGAAATCCACAGTTACCTTTCTTGGGAGGTACTGATGATAGCCTTGAATGGCATTTGGGAAATCAGACAACAAATGACCCGATGAATGATATTGTCTGTCTATGTATGCATTGGGTCAATACTTTTTCATACAGATATCGCCTTTACAATGGTAAGAAGAACCTGTAGTTATCCCATGGGCAATGATTATTTTGGTATGGACTAGGACAGATCAAACTAAGCATTTACTTAAACAATTACTAATATAAATGATATAGTTGCATAGAGATGTAGCCTTTGGCAACTTCCAATGTATGTCAAAAACCCATATTGATTTAATTAACAGATTTAATTAATTTGATAAACATGCTGATTGTATAAAGAAAATAGTGGGCCAAAGCCCTTACCTGAATTCTGTTTTTTTCTGTAATGCAAACTCATATATCAGTATGAAGGAAAATGCAATTTTTAAACACACACACAAACATTAAGCAACACAACACCTACAATTATGAATTAATTCAATTCCCATTTTTAGCCAAAAAAGACATTGCAGCCAATGTACTTTAATGTTCAGCTTGTATAGTAAATAATTCCTTTTATGTTCTTAGATAAACTTTCGAAGCTGGAAATTTCAAAAGTCGAATAAACATACCTTTCTGAGGCTGTGTATGATACAGAATCGTGTTCAGACATTTCAGCAACAAAACTGTAAATGTTTGCTTTGCTACAGAGAAGTTAATTAGCATTGTTTGCATCTAAGGGAATAAATACACTTTGCAAAGAGGAGCCTGATCGTCACATCAGTGTAGGAAAACAGCTACAGAAATGTCCCAAGAGAGAAATGAAACAACCAAGTAGGAACAGAGTATAAAGAGAAAAACTGATGAGCTATGTAATATTGTCTACTTCTCTACATTTAAACTAGCAACAACCAGAGGACCACCTATAAAGTTTCAATATTAATTCAAATGAAAAATCATCAGTTGTACTGAGGAAGTATTAATTATCATGTTAAACTAAGAGGTAGGGAAAACTAATGGATAGCAAGCGAGGTCATTTACAGTAGCATGAAATATTAAATAAGCACTGACAAAAAAGGAAAGATGGGCCTTAGTTTAAAACAGTAAAGCAGTAAAGCAGTAGTTTAAAGCAGTAAAACCAGAAAAAAAAGGTGTTTGGATTGGCATGGTAGTTATTCCTATGCACTACTTGAATTCCTGATTTCTATTGGTTAGTGTTGTCTCTGTCTCTGCCAGTTGCAGAGCTAGTTGCAGACATATTGGGCTTTCATGTATATATATTATCTAAAGAAACAATTAGGTGGGGGGTTGTTTAGTTAACATAAAAAGGATGTATGAAACCAAAAAGGATGAGAAAAAATAATAATACAAATCACACATTTCACTTCAAAGATAACTTTATAATTTTTACCAGTACTATGAATAACTGCCATGCTAATCAAAATGTGCTACTGGTCCTTTAACTGACACACTGCAACCATTCTTCTACTGCCTGCAAGACTCAACACAAGTTAGGAAACTGTTCCAGGGCAATGTTATAACTTCTGCCCCCAAAGTAACCTAAATGTACCCTCAAGATCTAGTATAGGGGATCCCTTTACAGGGTTAGCCAGGCAAAATGTTAAATGAGTACTGTGGTGGATATGTAATCCAATCAAGGTTTAGCACCTATTTAAAATATTAGAATTATTATAAGTACTATGTCAATCCTGTCAATAAGGAAAAGCAGTGAAACAAAAAATATTAAAACAATAAATTAATGTCCAGCAGAAAATAAATAGTCCAAAGTTATTGATCCGTAGATTAAAACAAAAGGTGAAGAGTGAAAAAATGAGTGTCAGTTTTCCTTAACCTGGTTATTTAATAAAAAGCAAATCCTCCTGCATGCAGTCCTCAAGGTAAGTCTGCCTCAGTCAGTGGAAATAGATGAAATTCGTGTAGGTACGAGGAAAAGGATGCGCTGGAGGTATTAAATGAGAAACAAAAACAAAAAAGTACCTAGCGTAATATTGTTTGATTTCAAAGTATGTTGTACACCTTTGTGTGTCTGTAACAACATACTTTGAAATCAAACAATATTACGCTAGGTACTTTTTTGTTTCTCATTTAATACCTCCAGCGCATCCTTTTCCTCGTACCTACACGAATTTCATCTAAAATGTTAAATAACCTCCACAATAACCTCTTGGTAATGGTGTTGAGGTGTTCAAACTGTCCATTCAAAACACAAACTAACTGACCGCAATAACCCACAAACCTATTGTAACAAATATTTCTATGAAAACAGCTCAAAATCAGATTGATTTGGGACATCTAACTTAATTGGAGATTTTCTTCATGTTTCTTATGTATTTCTCTCTCTTTTACCTTTAAAGCCTTAATTAGATTCAGGGAGGACTATAAGGACATTATTCAATAGAGTCAGTAATTCCACCAGAGAATAATTCTTAAACTTACTGGGGTAATTTAGTAGATATTTGTAACAGGCAACAAAAATCAGTTCTAGTACTCTAACCATAAAAGTCTGAGCCGCACTGAGAGAAAGAATTATACGCTTTCACTATTCTTAAAATAATGTTTATGTGCTTTCCTTTTTAGCCCAGATGCTAATGAATGTATATTATCATGGTAGTCAGACTTTAAGGGCCTTATTGACTAAAGTCAAAATTCACCTGTCGAATTCACTTCACTACAATTCCAGTCGCCTTGCCAAAAAAGATGCCCCACTTGGGGCCTGGGGCCTACCTGGGATCAGGACTCACTTGTGGGCAAGTACAATGCTGCAGAGATTCATTATTCACTTCAGTCCCTGCCCCATAGAGCTTACAATCTAGTTTCCTTATTCAGTCACACACACCTTAACAGTCACAGACTAGGGCCAAGTTGGGTTTCAATTAGCCTAGTCTGTTTTTTGAATTGTGGGAGAACATAAAAACTCGATGCAGATAAAGTTCAGGGTGGAAATGAGCCCAGAACCAAGCACAGGAAAGCAAGAAAAGTCCTATAATTGCTACCCCATCCACTTGGTTATAAGGCTAATATTTCATTTTTTGCTGGCAGAGACTACTTTAGACAGATCTGATCCAGGCTACTAGAGGTGGGCAATCTCCCACCCTCATGCTTCTGTCCCATAGATTTATTGGGAATCCTGAAGCCTAAGGATCAAGTTAGAGGCTCGAGATTCCACACCGCTTCGACTAAAATAGGTGAAAAGGTTAAAGATTTTATAAGAAAGTGACTGTAAATTAAAAAAAAAAATTGAAAATAACCTCAATTAAATAAGCAAATAAGTGTTTCAGACTGGACTATTCCTTTAAAGCAATGCCCCCTAAAAATATTTGCAAACAATCCCATCCAAGCAAAGCAAATGTCTGAAAGTTGTGTCATCTGTTTCTCTGTATTTCCTCATAATAAATTTGGTAAACAAGCATGAAACATTTAACTCAACAGTTATTAATTCTGAAAGCAGCAAAACAAGACATATCAGAATCTCATCTTATGCAAAAACAGACAACTGTACTGCAAATTCTATATAGTTCTACAAAAAGACCAAAGAAAAAGGCAGTAATGTTTTAACCTATAGGAAGGGAAATAGAGGGTAGAGAAAATACAATACACTCTGCTGTATTTATTTTTTTACTTTAGTAGCATATAGGGATACCAAAATCTTCCATTTTAACCCTCTCTGATTACACAAGATATTACACTCAGAGGCCGACTCTAAAAGTCAGTCTTGTCATTTTAAGCCAAGACTGCTCCATCTATACTAAATAACTGTCAGTACAAACTTCAAACCCAAGTATACTGACCCCTCTAGCATTTACCACAACTGTCAAAACTGCTTACTAAGACATACTGTACATTCAGTTGTTTCACAAGAGACTGATTTATTTGTACTTGAAATATCATCCATGTGATGTGTGTCACTGTTTGCCAACTGGCTGCACCCAGAAGGTCATTTACTCAGAATCAGTGAAGATTGTTTGACATCATATGGTATAATAAAATGAAAACAGAAACCTTATTTTTTGTTTTGTTTTGTGTGTTAAGTAACCAAAAGTGTTTGGTAAGAATTCATCCAACTCAGACAAACATAATACTGTATAATATAAGATATTTCATTGGGAAAACCTGCTCAACAAACCTGTTAACATTAGGAAACAAAGTACAGAATATATTGTAATGTCGTTAATTAGCATAAACATACAGTATATTTCCATGGTCAATCTGATACAACAGTTTCCATAGTACATAATAACTGATGCAATAATTAGTTGGTGTTGCTTACCTATGCAGTTAGCTCAACAGAAGGTTAGGGGATTGCAAACTAAAAGTAAAAAAAAATACAAAGTGCTCAGGCTGCAAAATCCCAAATCCTGACTGTGATTTCTGCTTCTCAGCAACATTAGAGTAGAATTGCTTCACCAAACGTAAACTGTCCAAGCAGATGGTTGTTTTTCCATGCTTAGAATTGGATGGTTTGGAATTTCCAATGACAGATTCTGCTCCAGTTTGCAAAAACGATATCTTTCTGATTCTTTTAGAGATTCTTGAAATACAGTATATTAGAAAACAATGAAATTAAATGAGTTTTTTTTTTTTTATATAGTGCAGGTAAACTACTGGAAAAACAAAACTGTTTTAAAATGTTTGGAATTATTGAGCAACTTGTGTAAAACTTAGTGTGCAAAAGTGCTAATAGTTTGGTAAATGACTTGCTCTTGATCTTTTGGATAGAAGATTAAGGTTCAGATGGATCTTATGTCTTTTTCCTTCTCTTCGGGAAATCCTCTATTGCTGTTCTGGAGGAATAGTAACTGGACATTCTGAGTCTTCTCAGGTCCCTTTGCAACACTTGTTGTATCCCCTCTGTGGGAATGAAAGCCAAATGATCTCACTTTAAAAGGAGAGACAAATAAGGCATAGGATGTAAAAGTATACTCACCAGAATGAATGGCCAAAAATACCAACATAGAATAGCTCGAGAAAATGGGGAACCAATGTAGTTGCATTCAGAAAGTAGTATCAGAATAATTCGGAAAATTTAGAGAGTTGAAACTGTTATTGCACTGCATCACATTTGATGGTTTTGACCCCTGTCAATACCCCTTACTGACACATGGAGTAAACAGCCAGCATTTCATGACAAATAACTTTACAGATTGATTTGACCAGGGGATAATCAATCACATGATTTGCAGTTTGGCATTCACATGTAGAAGTAAAATGAGCAAGATGTGATTATTCACTGCTTCAGACAATCTAATCTCTGAAAACTTTGGGGCTTATTCATGAAAGTCCAAACAGTCCCCTACAGGTCCAAATCTGCTGCTATTCACCACCATCCCATATTTGTGTATTTGGCAAACTCTACAATGTGCAGAATTCATGTTCAATTCTGATGCTTACAATGGTTGAGGTCTTATGGGCGAAATTTCTTAAGCTCAAGAAAGTTGATTTCGACCTTCTCGAGTTTTATCAATGTAAAAAAAGGATGCCTAATTGAAAAATATTGATCGATACTTTTTGAGAAATTTTACTGATCAAAACTTTCTGATTGAGTT
This sequence comes from Pipa parva, assembly GCA_019650415.1. Taxonomy (NCBI): domain Eukaryota; kingdom Metazoa; phylum Chordata; class Amphibia; order Anura; family Pipidae; genus Pipa; species Pipa parva. The sequence goes on from WMED01003856.1 coordinate 11,564, forward strand.
TTTCGATCAGATTTTTTGATTGAAAGGTAGCCATACTTTACATTAGTAGTATGGCTACCATTCCATTGAAAATTCCGATCGAAAAACTCAATAGAAATCAGGTGTTTACGAGTTTATTCAATTTCGCCCTAAGTGTTTGCAAGGCTTTATTTGTTAGTACAGTAAATGTAACACCAGACATGTAATAAATCCAAAATTAAAGTTATGGGTCACATAAATGAATACATTAGAAATCGGAATTATAAATTGAAAGTATGTCATAATGGCTACTGCATAAATGTATTTGCTATTACGTCACATAGTGACATTATCAAAGGACTCCATCTTCATTTTCACTGAAATAGTTCTGTGTGTTAGTGGTGTGTTCACAACTCCAGATATATGAAACATTTTTAATAGAAATGCAAAAATAAGATGAAATAACTAATATTGCAGTGCATGGAGTCTGAAGCGATATTGAATTAAGGAATAAATACTAAATTACAGGGTGATACAAACAGGCAAAGAGAAATTCTACAAAAATAAACAAACCAATGGAGATCAAAGCAAAGTGACACATGACTGCATTGAGCTCCATTGATTTGTTTTTTTTTGTAGAATTTTTCTTTGCCCGTTTACATCACTTAATGCATTAATTCAGTATTGCTTGAGTCTTGAGGAAGGGATGACACACCACTAGTCTTTTTAAACTGTTCCTCCAATTAAAAGGTATTAGCAAGTAAATGTTCACATATATATATATATGTATACACAAGCACATTTATATATTATGTACACATATTGTAACTATTTAGAAAAGCCCCTGTGATTACTATCACTTTACACTGAGACCTCTGTCTGTGCATCGGGTGGTCTGGGTGTGCTAGAAGTTAGGAGAAATAAAAACTTGACAGATATACCTTAGTGTACAATTCCTTCTCCAGTCTGTCTGTGCGTCTGGTGGTCTGGGTGTGGTCAGGAGAAATAAAAACTTGACAGATATACCTTAGTGAATTCCTTCTCCAGTCTGTCTGTGCTAGTTTCACCAGTTGTTATCTAGTCACAAAATCAATGGAGTGGGTACGCAGCTTTGTTATATATACAGTATTAAACATTACTTGGAATATACTGTTCTTAGTAAAAATGAAACTACATAAACTATCCACAAACCTTATTATTAATATTACATTTCAGTTTTCATGTTTATTAATCTTACATATTGTTTAGGTTCATTTACAAACAGCTAAATTCATGATGCATAGCTCTATATGGGCCAGTTTCTTCTACATTGACAGATTTACTGAAACAATTAGCAATACAGCAAAAAGCCAAGAGGGTAGATGAAAAGATACCCATTTGTAAAGTCCCTTATTATATGAAGAGGACACCTCAACTACAAAGTTAAATTCTAGCTCAAGCATACTATACATACAGCTTTCAAAACGTAACAGATAGTGTTGATCCTGAGGTGAGTATTACTTAATTGTGAATTTAGCGCTACTCATTCCAGTACTCCCGTCCCAGTACAATATACAAACTGTAAGTAAATAGGTTAGGAAGAAGCAGCACGATGAATGGTGGATTAAACCATTGACTTTTACTGTGATACATACAGCAACAGTGACATGTTTCGGGCAGCAGCCCTTTATTCAAAAGGATAAGTGATTGAATATAGTACATAAGGGCTGCTACCCGAAACATGTCACTGTCGCTGGATGTATCACAGTAAAAGTCAATGGTTTAATCCACCGTTCAATGTGCTGCTTTTTCCTAACCTATTTACTTACAGTTTATATATACAGCTTACAGTTAGGATGCATTCTAACTAAATATCTTTCAGGAATGGAAACATTTTTATGGATCACAATCACAATCTAATGAAGATGAATTTTTCCATAGACAAAACTGCACATTGTGTCTTTCAAGTAAAAGACAGCTTCCATACCAACAAAATGTACCTGCGCTTGTGTACTATATTTAAGCACTTTCAAAACTGTGTATTTATGACAGGGTAAATTAATCCACCAATCTACATAAAAATAAACGCTACCAATTATGGCATCCCTTTCTAATAACATAAGCAGACCTGGCAGCCAGTGGTATGAGAAATCAAAGACTGCACGTTCCAGATATCCTACGAAGACTTAACAATGTTACCCCAACAACAAGCAGGCTAAATGAAAGCAATCTCATGCTGCCATGTGCAGCATCCTTATTTATACAGGAGACAGGGATACCCTATTTAAATGTCATGTCATGTCATGTAACTTGTGTGATTAAACTTTGCAACTAAAAGGTAGGGTTTCATTGCCCATCCTCCTATGTTACTGGACAGAGATGAAGAGCCTGAACAGTACCAGAGATGGTAGGAGTTTTCCTGGGAATTAAAATGGAGTTCTGCAGGTTTTTAGACAATGTCGGCTATGCTGTCCCTGAATATAGTTGCTGACACTAGAGGATAGGTAGTGAAGTTTTCATTTCATGTTTGATAGCTGCAGCAAAGCTGGAAGGGGGTGAGGTTGTTAAGGATAAAATGACTATTTTAGAGTTGAATCATGAGGTACTGCAAATACAAGATGGCGACATCACCCTGAAATACACCCAAGATAAGAAAATTCTTGCTGCGTCTGTGCACACTGTACCAATAAGAAACTTACACAATGCATGAACTGATAATGAAGTATATTTTTATTGGCTTCAGCCTCTAATATGTCACTGATTAACACCTTGTTTTCTTATCTATGAAATGCTGAACAATAAAGACTCCTCCTCAGAATTCTCTGCCGCATCTAGCATGAGGAAAGAGTGATAAACTGACTCTTTGTCTGTCTGTAATTTTTTCCGCCGTGCACACATGCTATATGATTAATTTGGAACAACTGGTCTATGGTTATAAGTGACGGTTAAGCCATCCCCAACAAGTTAATTTCAGGTCAAGGGACACTGTAGCTTTATTTTAAGGTTTCCACGTTAAGATAGGTTAGTGGGTAGGTGTTTTATGTATGTCCCCTCACCCCACCAGAGACTGACCCCCACCAGGTCACTGAATCCTATCCTCTGCATGGGGGTCAGAGGGTGAGTAGTGACTCCTCCTTTGTTTAACAGATTCCCTCTACCCCATGGACCCCTTTCCTATGGTATATGCCCGCCATACCCTTGCACAAGGTAATAAAGTGGAGTCCTGTGTTTCCATGTATTTTAATTATAGACTTTTTCACTTACCCATCTTGGCATTCAGGAAATGGTAAAGGCATGTTCCCCCACTCCCCCCGTACAGGGTGAGGGTATGGAAACCTTTGCACCCCTGCTCCTAACTTGACATATATTATGTAATATGTACTGGCAGGGGTTACTTGTTATTTTAGTATTTCTTGCAGTTTTTTTGGGACTTTATAGATACTTTGTTGCTGGTTCAGCTTCAGAGATACTTTGTTGCTGGTTTGGCTTTTTACATTATCTGCTGCATTGTTGTTGAGTATAAGGCTTTTTAAAGCAGGCACAGTCCTAGGCTATCTGCGTATTCACAAATGCTTCCACTTACTTCAGTTGCTAACACCAACATTTCAATTCGTAAATTCACTTTGGAGATACTATACTCTTACATAAACAGACACATTCTGCTAGCAGCAGATTGTAGCAGATCAGATTGAAGCACATAGAATGCAATTGGTGGGTGAAATCCCACTTTAATAAATCCTCCCTACTCCCATATGTGGCACATATTTCTTTTCTTATAAATAATTGGTGAATGTTCTATGAAATGGATTTTTGTAGTTCTACTTGATAAAGTGTTCAATTCCCAAGGAGCAAATATAATTTTCAATATATATATATCATTCTTTTTTCTTCATTGGCGTAGATGTTGAGATTCAAAGACAAGCCTGAAGCACATTGTTAAACTATTATTATAACTTTTACAGCTCTAGGGAGCTAGAGCACTACATTTATATCGGTAGCAGATGATAATTCACTTGATTCACCTACAAGAGAAAGGAAGCCTAATTTAACATTTTTTACCCTGCCAGGTAATAAAAAAAATTAAATGTTCTGTACAATGCATATCCTTACATATAAAAGTTTCACAGACAATGCTGAAATTGTCAGAGGCATCCAAAAGGTTTCTAAACAACAGTCACATGGATCAGCATGATAACATGCAAGAAATGTTATTTCACTGCATTCAGGAGGATGTGAGACTTGACCAGTGCCACCAGTATAGTTGCTTAGGAATTGGAACGTTTTGAGCTAGAAGATTTTAAGAGGCTTATTCTTTAATGTGAAAATTCAACTGTCAAAGTCAAGAACTCGCTATTTCTTATTTATGAAATCCTTAGGCAATGCTGCACGGCGACTTCCTACATTCATAAAATGCCCTTTCTGCAGTACTTATAATGTAAGTATTAGGATAATAACTGGCTTGCCCAAGACCATATGGATTGACTTAAAATTGGGCGAAATTTAATAAACTCAAAAAGACCCAATTACATCTTTTTGTGTTTATTCCCATGTGATCTCTGCTGTTTCTCACGGTAAATGTTGATCAATTTTTTTCAATCGATTTTTACCTATTGAAACTTTTCGATCGGATTTTATTTTTTTAACCTTTCCATCAAATAATCCGATCAAAAAATTAGATTGGAAAGTTTCTATTGGTAAAAATCGATCGATATTTACCTTGAGAAACAGCCGAGGCGGGAATAAACTCAAAAAGATGAAATCAAGTTTATTAAATTTCGCCCAACTTGAACTCAAACTTCCCCTAGACAAGTTCATTGAATGAATCTGTCTGTTCAGAATAATAATCAATATAATTACTTTATATGATAATGAAACAATGAAATAAAGGGAAACATTGGTATGTCAGAAGTTGGTAATACAGTATTAAATACATTATAAGCTATTCAATATGCAACTTTAAGAATAAAACCTACTATAAACCATCAAAGGAACCTTGGGATTATGGTTTAAATGCAAGAATACTGTATATGATAGATGTTTATTACTAGGTACTCTTTAATTTCTATCCAGCAACAACATCATATTTATTTACATTAAGTAGAAGTGTCATAAAGTAAAAATAATGAGCTTAACAAAACAGAAGATCAGCATTAAATGGAAGGCAATTAAGCTTAACACTGGGGACTTCATAGTCAGGGAAAATGCAAAAGAACTGCTAAACTGGATGAGTGTTCAGAACACTATTTGTGTGCCTGAAGAACCTGTACAGAGGCATTCAGCCATATGCAATGAAGATTCTATCAGTATAAGATAAAATAAATAAATAAGATATTATCTATAACTGAAAACTTCAAAGAAACCTTCCCTATGGGTAAATCTTTGTATTATACTTTGCGCACAATATAAAGTAATGCTCCATGTTAAAGAGTAATATTCTCTATTACAGTTATTCATATTGAACAAATCAACAGACAAAATCCTAGATGAAACATAGCAGAACTGTGACAGCAAAACACATCAGGGTTGAGTTCCAGCGGAATCCATGGCTAGAGTATACTGTCATGGATCTAAAGGAACACACAAAGAGTTACTATGGGAACTGGGTCGCCAGTAGAGGAACTATAGTGAACCCAGAGCCCATTCTACCTCTAAAGCGGTAAGGCGTACTAAACATAGAGCACATAGGGACACCAGTGCAAGGTGGTACACCTCTAGAGGCACTAAGGTGTACTGTGGCAAAGTTCAAGTAAACACACAGGAACATGGTGGTGCACCTCTGGAATTGCTAAGGTGTGCAGGTGTGCAGGAACAGGAGACGAATACAAATAGTGAACATAGGGGTAAAGGTGGATACTCTGTACCACAACGGTAGTTGGCACTAGTTAACACTGCGGCGAGGAGTATAAATAGGGCCAGGTCTTCACTTTGAAACTCCCACAAGGGGTTTGCAGCAGTCACCTCCCAGGTTACGGCCCTCAGGTTAACCCCCCACTAGTGGCAGCTGGGAACACTGGTGGATACCTGGATCAGCAGAACTGTAACATAGAAGGCTTATACTTAGTGCAGCATAGTAGAAATGTAACTCACAGTACCCCTGGGCACATGCTGAACTGTAACACAAAGCACCTCCTGGACACAGTGCAGAGTATGAGATCCTCTCCTGGAACTCTTACTCCTGACTCAATGCTGCAAAGACATACCAGTGCTATACTTGACTGAAGCTGCAGTGCTAGCTGTGAAGATACTCATTCAGATGCTGCAGAACCCTTAGCTGGAACTTGGAGCTGATACCTTTAAGGCTGTCTTGGCAAAACTGTAACACTGCAGGAAACTTGAAGCAAAGAGACTTAGCATAGATGTATCAGACCTATAGCTTCCAAAACACCAGGCATACAGTCCACATCCTAGATAGACAATTGAATGACATTGATACTCAAGCGCTGTGCTAACCACAGCACTGATATTTAAATCTCCCGCCAAAAATGACGTCAGCCGGCCATGATTGGCCGTGAACCCAGAAGCAATGGGCTATACTCAGCCCTAGAACTTGCTGGCAGCATCAGCAGTGTTGCCAACTTAGAGACTTTGTCACTATATTTGCAAATTTTTTTTTTAAAAAAACGACTAGCAACAAATCTAGCGACTTAGTAACGGAGACTCCACATGAAAGCACCAATCGTTCAGCAGATACTGCAGCGGGTGCTACGGTGAGCCCCTGCCCCACCCCAAAGCACTGACAGGCGATTGGTCTCATGGTAGCCTCGCGCAATCTCTCTGCTGCAGTTAGGGCAGAGAAGAGAGCCACCCCTCTCCATGTCCACATCACGCATGGGCAAAGCCCTGACTTACAGAGTGGGATATAAATTATTTCTTCACATTCACAGTAAGATAAATCACTGCATTTGACTCACACAGCCTCAGTCAGTTATTCACCTCTTCCAAATTGATTTATGTAATGTGGGTCTAGGCACAGCATTAAAGTCATGAAGTTATTTCGTAAATTTCATTTGTAGTTCTAAACATATTGAGGGTGTTTTTTTCCTCTTTTTTATGTTATGTTTTTTATGTTAACTATTTACACATTCTGGGAAAATTATTTTATCAACAAAATTTCAGAAAAGTGAATATAATGTAACTCTGCTTTGGGGGAGGTCATCTGAAAGTGCTCATCGCCACAAGATGTAATAGGACTTAAATCAGTAAACCTACTCATTTGTATCTATACAAATGAGAATTTGCAAAGTATACTAAAGCATAATGGCATTTCAGTTCCCTCTCTGGTAGGTTATTGTTCTAAAACACTTAACCTAGACTGCTTTCAGACACGTTGATGTAGAAGCTTTATAAAATAACCTAAAGTGCTCATTTTAACAACTGTATTTTATCCAGGGATTCACAATGTTAACGTTGTTACTGTACAGATCGTATCTACAGTAAATGTCCTTAAGAAAAACACTGGCGTCCCTGGGAGAGTAAATACATTGTATTAGTGTCAAAATAGCTAATAGTTAATATCCATTGTAAATAAAGATTATAAAAACTATTATAATAAACATATTGAGTACAGTAAGAGAAACTAAAGTCAGCTATAAAATAAATGAATCAATGCATACATAAGGGTAGTAAAATGGGTTTTATGCAAATGTTCTCACTTTAGAGAAAGTACAATAAATGATGATATAATGCAGTTGTTAGAATAAGCAATCTTAGGTAATTTTATAAGTCTTTTATATCATAGTGTCTGAAAGCATTCTAGGTTAAGCGTTATAGAACAATAACCAGGTAGAGAACTGAAATTATGAATAGGACAGTAAATTTTGCAACAAGTCGACACTTTGACAGCAAAGATCCTAATTTTCTGCAATGTGACAAATTGTCTTACAGTTTGCAATATTGCTGACCACAGAATTACACACCACATCTACAGTATTTATTGTGAATTCATGCACAATTAGGTTATTCGTTATGTGTCAAAGTGACAATACGCCAAAGCATACTGATGTAAATACACAAATTTGACTTCACTAAAAGTCTGCCCAGACAACCTGCCCAGCGACAGCAACGGGCTTTGGGGTGGCTGGGTCATGGTTGCCAGGATAGCCTATGAGAAGCTTTGGAATTTTCCCTCCAGTCGCATCTGCGATGTGATTGGTTAAAGGTGTGCGTGGAAATGTTTATACATTTTCTAACTCAGGAAGATTTGCCTCACTACAAGAATTCCAGTTACCTGAGCGTTATCTGTGAGGAAAATAAGTTTTGTCCACCCACCCTCCCTCCCTCTCTCCCTCTTTTTAATAAAAATTTGTGTTATGAATGTCTTTAATGTTTATATTCTGGAAAATGTATGTTTATAATTGTACATGTGTTTTTCATTATTAATATGTAATATTGTCACAGCTTTATTCTGGAGGTTGGTTCTCTGACAGAGCTCTTACATGGTTTTTTGACTTGTGATCAATTGGGGCATAGCCGGTGGCTAACGGCTTAGGCTGTGTCTTGGTTGGTCCGAGACTCCTGGGAAATATTGGTGGTGACTCGTGCCAGTTGCAGTGACAACTGTTGGCATAATTGGTTTATTTGGAAGGTTATATTTCTGGTCCTATTTACCAAAGGTTCTGGATTTTTTAATAAAGCCGTGGCCAAGTTTTATACCACTAATAATGTGTCATGTCTTTATTGGGTTTCTGGGCGCCACAGCTGGTTTTAGTTGGGGGTGTTTAACTATACATGGGTCTGTCCATTGGCAGCCATGAAATTAGCAAATTAGAGGGCCGGCACCTAAATATATGTGGTGACCAGGTGCCAGCATAAGCTAGGTATTGTCTGTTATTAAACTGAACATAAAAACAATTCATGCGAATATTCTCAGGTAACCAAATTATGACAAAATGGTGACAATGCCCTTTCTTTTCATAATTCATACATACTATCAATGTGTTGTCCACACAAACAAATCCAGGCTAAAGCAGCATGTATCTGGATGCCCTGGTACCAAAGTGCACTCTAATCCACAAAACCAAAAAAATAAACCACAAAGCTTTTAAAGGAATTTACCCCAGTTATTAGTACGGAGTATGGAAGAGTATGGAGTATTCACCACCCTTCATCATATAGAACATGCCACAAAAGTGCTACCTTATATATGATATCACTGACCAACCCATACCCTGTTTCTTTATGTGCATTGCCAATATGTTGGTAGTAATGTAGAAAAGATAGTTGTGAAGATGACATTATTTGTATGTATGTATAATTTTCTTTATAAAGCGCCACAAACATACGCAGTGCTGTACAGTTCAAAATAAAAATAAAATACAGACATGGGAAATTGCATTAAACAATACAGTATATTTTGCTTAAAGATATCTATTTATGATGAATTTTCTAAAATATGCTATTTACAATGCTCATAATGCAACAATGCACTTGATTACAACACAATATGCTAAATAGTGAATATGCACAATTGACTTTGCTACGCAATGGACAAACTGATGTGAATTGTCACATAACATGTTACAAGATCAGATTGTAATCATAAAACATTACTGATCTGCCTGTAGCACATTTTGGGGAACAACCTCTGTTTCTGTATTATATTTTCATATCCTTTGACTTTGGCCCTTCTGCCAACGTCAGGTGACAGGGCCATGGGGTAGGCAGCCACCTAGGGCCCTGCTGGAGGGGGTTCGCTATCTTGGTGCTCACCCTCCCTCCTCCTTTCCCTGTTCCTACCTCTTCCTTGGCTCGGCTCTGCTGTAGGGTTTAGCCTTAGCGCTACAGCATTCCTCTCTCACAGGAAGTTGAAAGCATTGCTGGTGTGGGGAGGGAGAAAGGAACACTGTAGCGGTAAGGCTAAGCACTGCAGCAGATGGAGCTGAGCCAAGGAAGAGGTGGTTACAGGGAAAGGAAGGGGGCAAGCACCAAGATAGCACCCCCTCCTTCAGATGGTAGAGAGTAGGAAAGAGGGGGCAGCACAGTAGGGGGGTTATGGAGGCAGCACAATGTGGGAGGAGTTTGTGGGGAGAGCACAGTGTG
>WMED01003857.1:0-21536 GCA_019650415.1 Pipa parva
AGGGTAATGTCAGCATACCACCAAGAATGACGAAACACATCCAACAGGATTAACTGTGGATGCAAGAGGAAGCTGTCTAAAAGGGATGTTTGGGTGATAACCTGGATTGTATCCAAAAAACATAAATCTACAGCTGCCCAAATCATGTATATGTATGTATATATATATATATATATATATATATATATATATATATATATATACACACTTGTATATGTCATTCCCAAGGTGAATTGATGCTGTATTGGCCACAAAAGGAGGCAATATACCATACTAATAAATTATTGTGGTCTAAATCACAAGAGTTTCAGTTTTATTGTCCAACCCCTGTATGTGTGTGTTTATTACAGAAATATAGCAGTCTACACATGAATGGCAGAGTCAAAAGATGTTGTTTGCTCATATTGAGATCTGTAAAAAATGACTGCATGTTCATATTTCTTGAAAGAAAGATGATTGCCAGGAGTTAAAGATAAAGCAGTCTGATGATATTACATTTTCTTGTAAGACATATTACTTTCTTACAGTGCAGATAATTTAGCAATGTGTTTCAGAATCAGGTAATCTGTTGTTGGTTACTATCCCACTGATTAAATGATATGCTTTCTTAAAGAAAATGAATTGATAAAAAGCACAGTGAACTGCTTGATTTATTCATGGTCAAGTATATTGTTAGGGTAAATGATATATTGTTTAGATTGCTTAAGACTAGGTTCACACTAGCGTATGATGCACAGCGCATCATACACTAGTGTTAAAAACAAAAAAATAGAAAAATACGCGCATATCATACGCCGGCCAAAATGTGACACACAGCGTTCCGGACCCAGCGTATGCGCATTATTGTGTCTGAAACCAGTTAAGTACTATCGGCTTTCATTGAGCCATATTTGTTTTTTCACACTAGCGTATTGTACGCTGCGCATAATACGCAAGTGTGAACTTAGCCTAAAGTTACAGCATCCCTAGATCAGTGCCCTAAATATACAGCATTACGGTAAAATACAATAAGTCGAGAATAAATGATTGATAATTTGGAGGGAAGATTCCGATTCCCTCTTTTAGGCCTGACTAAAATTTATTCTTGGTTATTGTCCTTTTATCAGTTAATATTTCTAAGAATTGTTCACTTTGGGTTTGAAAAGTTAGCCGTTATTTGTCTAGTTTATAGAGAGAAAGAAAAGGAAAATACATTTAATAGACACATACTATCATCCCTTTAAAAAATAACATTTGTATAGTTCCAGCAAGTACAAAACATAAACACTGAAAAACTGCTAATAGTCCTCTCGACATGCTATTTTATTAACAGGAGCAGTCCCATTAATAACTAGAAAGACTGGTTCATTATGGCAGTGTTGTATTTTTTTTTTAAATGTTTGTATATTGTTATTTAGTATTTGCAATAGTATCTGCAGACAAAAAAATAACTGTCTGCTTTCAAAAAGAATCTCAATCAGATATTCTATAAAAGTCTTATTTTTTTCATTTGCCATTTGTCCTTTTCGTATGATTTTTGTTTTTTAATTTTTTTCCCTGTGGCATTATCCTTTTCCCCTAATTTATGAAAAGTAAAAAATAATTTATTGATATCAATAAAAATTAATATCGATAAATATAAATGCGTTATTACTGCCAAAAATTAAATTACTTTCAGTGGAACCCTTTGACATTGATATCAATAGCTATATTGATATCGCCAAATATTCTTATCCAGGGACTTTGATCCCATCACCTTAGGGAAAAAGGGAACATGAACCAGGCGAATTCTTGTATAGGTAAAAAAATAGTTAAAATGGGCTTAGTGAATTTCGATATCAATAAAAACAGGGGGAAAAAACGGGCTAAAACATTTAAAAAAATGGCAAATGATCTCAGTAAAATATTCCCCTTATGGGTTGCTACTAACTTGTACTGAGAAACAGGCAGTAATATAGCCTTGGTATTATGTTATCAAATTTTCCTTAAAAGTTAATATAGGCTAATGGTGACCAAGTGTGACATAATTATGCACTGGCAATTAATTCTCTTTCCTGTGTCCTTGACATTATTTTAGTTGTCAAGTTTCCTTGACTTGTTTACTGAAAAAAATAAAAACATTAACTTTCAGAAGGAAAAAGTTGCACTGGCAGATATTGATAGATCAACTTTAGTCATGTCAGGACTATATTAAATATGAATTAAATATGTGGCCATCTATGCTAAAGACTGAACCAAGATTTCTAAGGCATCTGATGCATACAGGGGATAGAGAAGTTCTTCCACTGCAGTGAGGAATGGGTATAGTCATGTGTGTCAGATGTCACAATGAAGTCTGATTTATATTGTTGCAGACACTTGTCAAGATATAACGTTAGAGGATAATATGATTATTTTTCAGAACAGAAGCAGGTTTTTCGAATGCTGAAAAGAAACCTTTGTGAATTACTATAAATAGACACATAATAGATTAAAATTAAATCTAAATCATTTTCAGTCCCCTACCCTTTCTTCTCTTTCACCCCATCTGTCCATCAATTCTGTGCTTTATACTCTATTTTTGCAGCCTATGGATTGTGGCTTATTACTTCTTTATAAATTAAGACTTTACTTTCTAGAAGCCCTTTCACATTTTGGAAACAGTTGTCCTTTGATTCCCCCCCACCCCACAATCTTGGCCATTCAAAACAGGCAATGTTTCACAGCTTCCTCAATCCAAAAGGTGCATCAAGAGTAGTCCTAGCCACTGATGTGCTCCTTTGTCCTTTCCTATCTGTCTAATAGATTATTGCCTCCATTCCCAATATGGTAGTACCCACCATTCTGCTACATCATCATATGATGTGGTGATGACATGGCACCACTCCCCTTAAATTTTTTTCTGAAGAAGACCATGCCCACAACACTATGTATGTGATAATAAATGCCTCTCTACTGAACAAAATATATGTTTATATTAACTTGTTCTACTTTAACAATGTTTTCTCTAGTGTTAACAACTGACATTGTGCCAGGAGCTAACAGGTCACCTACGCTTGTTCTCAAATCCCATTTATGTACTGTATACTGTAGAAAAACTAATATGATAAGTTCATTATTTACCTTCACTCTGTTGTTAATTTCAGTGTTAAAAATACACAGTTCGAATGCACAGCTACAGATTAATCAATATTCTCACAGCACAAAACAAATTTGGATGAATGGCCTTGCTCAGACAATTAGATTGTAATCATAATTTTTCCAAAACAATCTCTCATCTAGGCTTTTTAACTGTAATGATTCAGGCCAAGTTGTTAATTATGTCCAAATGACTGAAAGGCAAAGAGATACCTTCTTGTTTATTATGCTAGCAATTAAATTGTGAAAATCATATTCAGTTAAAAATTCATTTAGCATAAAACAATTAGCATATATAATTAAATGATCTTAGATTATCATGGATGGAGCTCAGTTCCAAATGTGTGTCATACTAATTGTTTTATGTACATGTATCTATTTTATTTAGGAAGCTGAGGAATAGGGATGGAAAGTACAAACTTTTCATGTTTATTTTAAAAAACAATGAAAGGATTTTCAATTAAAACTTTCAAACACCACTGGGCAGCCACTTATTTCAAACAGCTGATAACAATAATGTTCTATGCAGAGAATGCAACAAAGTCAACATTTTGTCAGGATGAGTATACTTGAATAACTGGTTACTTCAACAAGACGTGTTGATTAAATTCAATTGCAGAGTGTTAAAACTTGGGACTGTATTAATATGGTCATTTACTGGCTGGCTTTGGTTTTTCTAGTTACTCTATACCATTAAAGGCTAACTGCTTGGTATACAATACTAGTCATCAATAAATGATTGCCCCTGTTAATTCATTAACATGAAAGTTTTTAACTGAGGTTTTTAAATACAGGGTGGAGCATAAAGATCTCCTACATTTGGAGTGGGCACCGTATGGGCTGTAGTGGCAGTAGAGCAGCGGGGCAGGTTTCATTCGGTAGGCTAGGCTCTACCATTTTAATTTTTTTATCAATTATTCTAACAATTTTTCTTTCTTTTTCAAAACCCATCATGAACTGGACTGGTGAATATCATTCATCTAGGTCTGCCAGATGATTTTCTTTTCAATGTGGATCCAGTTGTATGAAGGTTAGAAATCCAAAGCAAAATCGTTTTCCGGTCTGGTACAGATGCATTTCGACCGAGCGCAAAGCATCTACGGAACGCTTGCTGCGTCGCTATTACAGATCGGTTGTTTTCATAATACGCTTGAACAATAAAGTCACGATGTTCACCAATCCAATTCATGATGGGTTTTGAAAAAGAAAGAAAAATTGTTAGAATAATTGATGAAGAAAATGAAAATGGTAGAGCCTTGCCTACCGAATGAAACCTGCCCCGCCTCTCTACTGCCACTACAACCCATACAGTGCCCACTCCAAATGTGGAAGATATTTATGCCACTCCCTGTACAAGCATCTGTAATTACATGGGATGTATAGCATGAAATCTATGATTTTAATGAATGAACAGGGGCACACTTTGCAGTGTTTTTCAATTAGGCTCACCTTATGTTACATATTGATATTGAAATTATTTCTTGATGGAAAAAACATTTTTGACTGTGGAAAATTGACAAGACCGACTCCTTAGGAAATAATGGGTTTATGCCATCCTAAGGCAGGTAAACACTTTTGAGAGATAACATTGTCTTTGAACAGCTAAGTAAATAGGCAAAGTCAGCTATATCCTTAAAAAGAGGCAGTTTCTTCATTAACTAGTCAAAAAAAACTTCAATTTTAGTAGACATCCCCCATAGATTCAGTTCAGCAGCACCTACTACACATCCTGCATGCCCTGCAGTATTTCTACTGGGTAGAATAAATTATTCACTTCGATCTAAAACAGAGTTTTTAAAGGCAAAAAGTGGACGTTGTTCATATTTAGTATACACTATAGAGAATAAAACACCTCCTGACACATAATCAGTTTTCAGTTAACGAAACTATAAAACTTGCGTATAAATCTGCCAAGTTGTAATGAACCCTGACTCACTTTAGTTAATTTTAATGAATGCCATTTACAAGTTATCTTAGATTTAATATTTCTGAGTGCTTTTCAATCAATATAGACAGATAATTAAAGGTTCACAGCCTGCACAGGCCTTCATCTGTATTGACCCATTAGTTCTGTAAAGTACCGTAATGCTTGTATTGACTTTTCCTTCAACATGTGATGTTACAGTTTAGTGGCACATTGAGAAACTGGTCATTTATGTTAAAAGGCAAGTTGATTTTATGTAAAAGACTTTAACCGAACAAGATTGTTTTTTTTTTTTAGTATTCTTATTGGATTGCTGGTTTGCATTTTGTCTCTACTATAAATGAGGACTTTCCTTTAAACATCTGATGTTAGAGTTTAGTGACATATTGAGAAACTAGTTAATTATGGTCAAAGGCAAGTTGATTTTATTTATCTTGCTTTCATGTACAATATACAATATATGTATTTTCACTTTTTTTTTTTTTATAATAATAATAATAATAATTATGTATATTTGTATATTTGATTTGAGGCTTAAATAAATGAGGCTTTAAATAAAGTACTTGAATAATGTATATTGTATTAGGTTTTAAGGGATGGGCCCCCTCATGCTGAACTGGAATTTTAATAAGTGTAGGGTGTCTTTTTTTGGTTTATTTTATCTGTCTGTATGTCTGTCTATCTATATTTATACAGTATATAAAAAAATGACTATTGCAATACTTGGTGAAACCTTTTTTATTGGACTATTTGTTATAAATAGATGAGCTTTCGAGAGATCCGTCCTTCCTTTATCAAGCCACAAGCAATGTTGAGTTCAGTTAGGAAGATTTTGTACTAACAGTCGTAAATATTGTCAGGAGTCCAGCCAGAGTGGACAAGGGGGAGATAATGGTAGAATTCTTTGATACAGAGAAACTCACAGTTTACAAGCAAACATAAATAAGTGCATAATTATCCATAATATAAAAGTATGATAGTGAGATCGAGAACCAGGCAAAAAAACATACATAAACAAATTATTTCAGCATAAAGCAATCAGGTGTCATGAACACTGTTAAGAATAAATTAAAGCTGACAAGTGGGGTAGGGTAGGGGGTTGGAATTCTGTGTTGAAGAGATGATCACAACTTCAAAGCACACACAGAAAAATACATACTTTACCATTATATAAAGTTATGATAGTGAGACAGAAATCCAAGATCTACATTGACTCCTGTATATTTGGTATTGAAATGCATTATCATTTTGAATTCAAAGCTTTTTCTTTCTTGTGTGTTTTTAAAGTTCCCCTTGAGTATTTTGAATTTTAGATTATTAATTGAGTGACTGCTTAGGTTGGAACAAATTCCAACTGGAATGCACGGTTCTTCATTGTTAGGAGGATGAATGGACTGTCTATGCAGGTTCATCCTCATGTGCAGTTTTTGGCTAGTTTCTCCAATGTAGCAGCCATTCTCACATGCAGTACACTGTATCATGTACACTATATTGGCAGTGGTGCAGGTGTAGGATCCATTAATCTTGTAGGTTTTATCCCCATGTCTGGCTATGGTATCTCCACATATGTGGTGGCATAACTTGCAGCGTCGATCTTTCTTACAAGGTTTTGTTCCCTCGTTTTTGTTTTGTTCAGTGGGGAGTTTGAGACTGACAAGTTTTTGTTTTAGATTTGGTGGCTGTCTGATGAAGGGTGGTGGTTTCCCCCCGAAACATTGTGTTTTTTTTCCCACAATAAATGGCAATGCCTTTTTGAATCTACACACTGAGCAGCCTGGATTTATTTGTTTTGTACAAGTTGCTTTGGATTTGCTGGAGCCCTTCCTGACTAGCTCCTGGTAAAGGTGAATGTGATGTGAGGGTTTATCTTTGAGGCTGACTGAATGCCAGTATTGGGGGACTAGGGAGATATAATTTAATGTATTATCTCCTGATAGAAGTGGCTGTAACTCTTTGATTTTATGAATCCCCTCTATTGCAGGGTTGTAATTAGCTATCAGAGGTACTCGTGTGCAGGGTTCTTGACTTTTATATGAAAGTAAGTGTTCCCGTGGGATATTGATTGCTGATTTTATTTTCTTGGAAATTATCCCTTGTTTAATTCCTCTCTAAAAGCTTTAGGGAATGTGACAAGGTGTGCATTCCGGTCCTCTGTGTTGGAGGAGATTCTGTGGTATCTTATACCTTGGCTATAGATGATGGTCTGTTTGGTATGGGAGGGGTGAAAACTGAAACTGTGTAGATATCGATATCTGTCTGTGGACTTTTTTAAATGGAGGTTTGTAGTTCACCTTGTTTTAAAGTCACAGTAATATCTGAAGCAGGGACACACTCTGCGGAGTAATGCATTTTTAATTTTATGTTGGGGTGGAAGGAGTGAAATTGCTCATGGAATTATTTGAGTTTCCTTTCACTTCCTGTCCATATTATGAACATATCATCTATGTAGCAGAAGTATTTATAAGGTTTGTAGCAGCTGGTAGCGAGGATCCTTCCTTCTAAATCAGCCATGAAAAGGTTGGCATATTAGGGTGCCATCTGAGTACCCATAGAGGTCCCCATGATTTGTAGGTATATTTTATTATTGAAAGTGAAGTAGTTATGTGTAAGTATGAATTCTGTAAGTTTGCAAATGACATCTGGATTATATTTATGTTTTGTGTTGCAAGATGAAGGAAATCTATTGCACGCGTTTAGACTATCTTTGTGTGGGATATTGCTGTAAAGTGATTCCACCTCCATAGTGACCGATATGGTGTTTTCTGGAAGGTCTCTGGTTTGTTGAAGTTTGTTAACCCTTTCGCTACGGGGGCCAGATTCTAAATTGTTAACTTGTCACAGCGCCATAGCCCGTACGGAGCCAGATAAATCATGGTTCCATATCATGGCGCTGCGACATAACCCGTACGTGGGTGGGGGTTTCGTGTCATGGTGCAGCGCCATGACACGGACACGACTGGTATTTCTGTGTCATGGTGCAGAGCCATGACACATAGCGAAGGGGTTAAGAAAGTGGTATCTTGAATTAAACTGTTGGTATTGATAACAATGGGTTTTAGGCAGACAGTTGTTCAGTGTGGGTATCCATACCTGTAATAATAGGTCTGCCCAGGTTGCCTGGTTTGTGAATTTTAGGAAGCATATAAAATGTTCTAGTGCTGGGATTTGTGGGTATAAGTTTTTGCAGTTCCTGTAGTATGTCCTTTGGGAAAGTTTTGAGCAGACTTTTTAGTTTAGTGATGTATTGACTGGTAGGATCCTTCTTAAGTTCTTGGTAATATGTATGGTCTGACAGTTGTCTGCTGCCTTTTTGTATGTATTTTGCTGTGTCCATAATTACCACTGCATCTCCTTTATCTGCTGGTTTTATGGTGATATTTTGGTCTTAACTGAATTCAGTATTGCTTGTGACTTGACAAAGGGAGTACGGAAATCTCAAAAGCTCATCTATTTAAAATTAATGTTAGTCCAATAAAAAAGGTATAAATGTGTGTGTGTGTGTGTGTGTGTGTGTGACAGATATCAACCAAAATCAGGATAATGTCATCTTATATGTTTTGTTTTTGGTTAGTTACAGATAGAAGATGCCGGTTTTTATATAACCAGAAACATTTGAAAACTGACAAATGGCTCAGACTTAAATTACTTCACTGTGCAATGGTCATATTGATATGTAAATGTGTGCCCTTTAAAATAAAATAATTCAAAAACTTAAAAAAAAAATATAAAAAAAAGATGGAATTAGCACCAACCACACAACATCTTCAATATGGATGGGACTTTTATATCTGTGAGTTAATGACATATCAGCTCTTTGAGATGTTGAATTTATATAAAAATTTTAATGGTAATTCTTATTTTCTAAGCTGATTTTTCCATTTAATATCATATCCATAGCTGTGCATTTACCCGCTGGGAAATTCTAATTTAATGTGATTATGTACAATCTCACATGAGCTAGTATGGAAATTCCAGTCTTTAGAGTTATGCAAGCCTTTCATAGTTTAATATTCTTATCATTTATTAATAAAGTCGTAACGTGACACATAACACTGTATAATGGGATTAGAAACAACTGAAACTACACAGATCACAAACCAAAAATGTAGGTGACAAAAAACTTTTAGCGGTGGATAGATGATACTGAGAAATAGTCCCAGGTCCTAAAACACAGCGCTGGAATGAAATGAATAAGGAACAACTTGTGGAATGTTATGTTTAGTTTGATTAAAAATAAATAAATAAATAATTGATCATTGTGCTACATATCGCAGTATTAGTAAATTATATTTTATTACTGTTTTCCAAATGTACTGAAATTTATTAGGGACTCATTAATAGTGAATTGTAAGACTACAAGAAATGTATTTTTTTTTTACTCCTTTAGTATTTGATCTGATGTCTATTTACAAACGACCCAGTGCGGATCAGAGATCAATTTTCTCAGCATGCAAAGATTTTTATCTTCATCATTCTATTATTCCCTGGTATCTTTTATTCTTTCTGTAATAATTTCACACTGATAATAACAGTGAACAGTGAACACGTAATTGGACAGCTTTAAATGTCACTGATAGCTTTCGTTTCTAAAATAGGTAAGGTAATACCTGACATAAATTGTAAATTCATTCTAATTTATTGTAAGCTATTTACTGGATTTTTAAATCTATATTATTTTAGAGTATTTCAGTTTGAAAAGATAGTAAGAAATAGATAAGCACTGAGGCATTGAATTCAAATTCAAAGTACAGCAATAAGAACAAATGAAAATGACAAGTATTGCATTTATATCTAATATATATTTCATCTACATTTTCAAGAATTCTAAAAAAACATTCTACAAAGTAGGATATTTATTTTTAAAAGGCAGTTGATTTTAGTTTGTTTGGGCTTATTCATGGAATTTATAAATATTTTTTGTTTAAATTTCTTTTAAATACAATGGGAGGAGAAAGAAGTCAGTCCAGTAGAATGATGACTTGTGCTGAATTTGTAAAAAAAATTTCAGCCCCTCCCCCCCCCTCCCTTCTGACCCCAGGAAAAAAAACATGGATATATCAGTGGCACTTGTATTGCTACTGGTAAATCGCTGGTCATGTGATCATAAGCCATGTGGAGTTGGATCGCCACCCCTGCTTGACCCAGCTAGGATCAAATCAGCCCTGACTTAACAGACAAAAGATGACTGCAATTACAAAAGATAAAATATAAACTAAAAAGCAATGAAAAAAAAGGATATCATCTTTTAGGATTATTTATAGGGTTTTTTTTTATGTAAAAGATATGTCAAATCAATCCAAAAGAGATTTTTTTCTGGTCCTTTAAAAGTTGCTGATGTAATTAAAGGTTTGCGCAATAGCTAATTTTTTATTGTCCAAAAAATCCTTTAAAAAAAGCGCAAAAAGAAATATAGGGCACTAAATAGTGCCAATATATCACTAGTGTGAGTAAAATATATGCAACTATATAGCAGTGTCTCTAAAGTGAGTAATAAGGAAAAAAAAAACACCCAAAAAGTGAATCAATATCTGCTTTGCTCAAAATAAAACTGCTAACTGCTAACATTGCATCCCTCTTCTTCCGAAATCCAGAATCCATAAATCACCAAATATGTCCACCTTAAGGGGGGAATTCACGATAGTCCGAAGTGAGGTGCGGAGTCTTCGCCTCACTTCGGACTGACTGATCTGCGCTTGCTGATGTCCTGCATGTGGACATCAGCGAGCGCTTTAAGGGGATTCCAGTCTCGTCAAGAACAAAAGAGTTGCCTCACCGAGACTGGAATCCCTTTAACGCGCTCGCTGATGTCCATGTGCAGGACATCAGCGAGCGCATATCAGTCAGTCCGAAGTGAGGCAAACACTCCGCACCTCACTTCGGACTATCGTGAATTCCCCCCTAAGTTTCCTATTTTTCAATCAAGGCTCAGGACATAAAGAATGGAGAGAAAAATACTCTAGTGTAATAGTGATTTAATAAAGAATGAGTTTAAAAATTAAACATACTCACAAACAACAGCTTGTGCATTGTGTATAATTTTTTATTGTATGGGCTTTCAAAGTCAAGTGATTGATGAGGGTTCTTGACCAGATTAACGAGGTTGCCATTTTTTGGATGGATCAAAATGAATGTGAATGTCAATTAGTTCAGGCAAAATAACATTGCTATAATTAATTCAGGATATAATCATTGCATTAATCACAATGATTGTCTTTTCTTAAAGGGATATTATCATCCCCTAGTGGGCATTTTAAATAGTCATTTCTCACACACCTGTAAACCAAACTGTGGTGTTGTTTTTTGACTAAATGCATGTGATTTAATTAAAATTCTGATTTAAATCAAATAAAGCATGTATCTCAATCAAAAGTGACATTAGACTGCTGTGTCAATTTATCTGCCATGCAAGTAAAAAAAATTCATTTTAAGATATTCATATAATTTATTTACTATATTTATTTTATTTGTTTATATAGAGATGACATCTTCTGCAGTGTTTAGTGAAGATTAACAATATACTTCAGCCCCGGCCCCTAAAGAGCTTACAATCTATTTTTCATGGGAAACAAATTATTGTTTTCCTTGTGATAATATCCTGTTACTATAAAGGGGACATACCATTTTCTGAATCAACAGGTTTATTTTATGCACAATACATTGCTTAAGATAACTAATCATAAATCGCTGTTTAAAAACACCTTCATTCTGAATAAGTTATACTCACATCAGACTCCATATTGATGGGCTGTTTCAGAATGTGTGAAGAATAAGATATATCAGGTTGTATCAAGTATAGATAGCATATTACATAGTCTTCTAACAGATGCAATATGGAATGTAAATGACCTTCTCACTTGACCTTTGTTCCATGGTGCAAAATTACTATGGAACATTTTGCATACCCTAGACCATATTTATATAGTGTAATTTCTATTTTAACATAGAACCATTACTATTGGTCAATATTATCAATATCCTCTTTAATTAAAGGGACCAGCAGTGAAAACAGTCATCTCAATTTTAATAAATATGCCATATCTATGTCTATCACATTACAGGTGAGGAAGGCATGCATTTGTAAGGCAAGGCATTAAAGAACATATCCCTTGTCTATATAGAACAACCCTTTATTCATGTTTAGTCATTGTATGTATTTACTGCATTTGGACATACTATACAACACCTAAAATAGAGGAATTAATTGCAATCTAACAACACAAAGGTTTGTTAATTGCTTTCTTCATGTAGTCCTTGTTTCACATGGACACATTAATTCTGTATAGTTACAATCAATACATCTGCATTAAAATCCATGATGCTGTTTTTAATATGCTATGACATAAAATGTATAGCACTAAAAAAGAGGCCCAGAGTTTGTGCAGAAAATAAGAGTAGCTGACATATTCATTCAAGCCACAGGAAGCTTCTATTTAAAGGTGATGTGTCCATGTCATATGAGATAAACAGATACTATACAATGTAATAATTTTAATGTAAGCCTCATGTCAACCAATTGTTTCACAATGGGTGTTTCTATATTGCTTGTTTCTAATACACAATAGATCAATTTCTGCTGATTTGACATTTTCTAAAGGTTGTGATTGTCTTCCAAAGCATACTTTAAACTGCATTAATGCTGTATCTTACACCTGGGACACGTGAGACTGTATTTAATGCATGTTATTTTGCTATACCCGAAAGAAGGACCACTCACCATATTATTAAATGCAAGACTATCAACAAAACTTGAACATGCACTTTGGATGTAGATTTCCAAGTACCTTGTTCCAAGAACAGCTCAAATTTTACTATCCAGTTTTTCACAAAACAGATTGATTTTTAATTTTGCAGTATGTTTTGGTATACTTGGAAAGGTTTTCATGAGAATTATTCCTGTACAGCGATGGTAAAAGCTTATGTTTGAAGTTTAATACCTGGTTTCAATTGTTTTTGTTTTTACATGGCTGGCTGTAATCAAAGTTTATCTGTTAAATAATCAAACTAATGGTCTGTTCCCTTATTTTCTATGGAAAAACATATTAATGTAGTGACAAAGAAAACCCAAAAGGTAAAACAAATGGCTGCAGCCATTGAGAAGAAAATAAAGCAATTCCAACCAAAATTATTTTACCATTCCTACATAAAAATAACTGCCATGCTAATCCTAAAAAAAATTTTTTTATGTTGTTAGTAGCCCTTTAAATGATGTTTTATTGCAGTTTATTGAGGCCTCATCCTTGGCTAAACTATTTATACTGCTACAGTTGCCGCTGATAATCATCTACCTTTTCATTGTGAAAGTAAACTAAAGTCCCTTTTGTCCCTCCTAGAAAGTGGCAACACATGTGAACACACTTTCCATGCAGGATTGAGAAAGTAGATCTATAGGTAGGTCTCTAATAATGACCTCCAATAAATTCAACTATTGGATATCAGTAAATTCTATTCCAACT
Source organism: Pipa parva (assembly GCA_019650415.1). Classification (NCBI taxonomy): domain Eukaryota; kingdom Metazoa; phylum Chordata; class Amphibia; order Anura; family Pipidae; genus Pipa; species Pipa parva. Next base: position 13,474 of record WMED01003857.1, read on the forward strand.
GGTTTCATTTCTCTTTTGATAGGAATGATACAAGATAAACATCTATTGTAGAAAACAAATCAGGGTCAGGTTATGTGAATGTCTTTTCTAATCAAATTACTAGCATATATCATGCATGCGGATGATTTGTGAACCAAAGGTTGAATTTAATAGTAAATGAAAACGCAAGCCACTGTGAAAGTAAATGGATATCGGAAATGATTGGGCAACCTTCTAAATCTGTAAAACATTTATGTCTCTTACACAAGATGTACAGTAAAGGGCAAATTGAAAATTCATGCTCCAGAAACTTTTGCTGAATTATCTGTAATCCAACTTGGTAGTAGTGCTTGATCGATAATAAGATTAGTAGATGGTTTATTTGTGCTTGAGCCACTGAAGATCACAGTATAGTACAGTATATGAAAATATTACTTGATCATTTCAAATCCCCGTCTCTGTATTAAGGGTGATCAAAAACCAGAATGTTGCCACCTTCATCGGCCGATGGGCCTGAAAGCTCAGATATAACATCAGTTCATATAATAATAAGGTCATTTCATAAAAAAAAAAAAATAAAAAAAAAAATAATAATAATTTGTTGGATTTTTAAATCAATTACTAAAAATCTATTGTGTTATAAGATATCACATTTGTGTACAGTAAGTAATAAGTTTATGGTTAATTACAAAACAAGCAAACAAAGCTTAGTGGTTATACTACATAATAATGAGGTGGCTGTAAAATATTCTTTTTATGGGAGCAAAGAATATACAACATTGAACTTAAAGTGTAAGTAAAGTTATTGACCAAACTATACATATATATTATATTTATAATGTAGAAACAAAAACTTAAACATTGAAAAGTAAAAACGATTTTGTGTTTTTGAGTTATCACCTCTTAATCCAGTAGCCTTTCTCCTCTGCATTTGTATGTACTTGCATTTCCTGTATAGTGCCCAGAAGCCCCACCCCCTAATGAGGTCACACAATAACTCATTCTGCTAGTGCATGTTTAGTAATCTGATAATTTCCTTTTACTGCACAAGCCCTGCAGCATTGAATTCTGACCAGAAAGTGTCAGTTTTTAATACAGAGAATGTGAGAGGGGTGGGGGTGTGGCCTCATACTGTACAGGAAGGAGGAATATTTTACAGAGGGATAACAAGTGCTGCAGAGTGAAAAGGTGAGTGAGGATTTCATTAATCATTTTTCCACTTTACAATACTTTAATGGGGCAATCTTTATAAATAGGGTTTACTTACACTTTAATTTAACTTACTTATAATACATCACTTGGATGTGTGTATGTATGTATGTATTCATTTACATTATGAGATTTGCACAAAAGATATCAGGCTCCAGGATTTCTTTTGAGGCGCACTTAATATAACCTTTACTGGCAAAGAACAATATAATGATTTCTCATAGATACTCACAAGCACCCAATTGATGCATACAGTACGTGTCTTTCAATCTTAGCTCCAGTATTATTTATTTCAAATCACCTTCTGTAACTACTATTCCTACTCTCAGTTGAAGCAATGGAACAAACCACTGGGGAACTACTTATAAGGGTAGTCCCAGTTTGTCTTTTCCACCTGTCTAGTGTGAGTTTTGTATATTATCTATCTTTAGTCCCAGACTAATATCCTGTGTTGAGTTTCATAGCTCTAACATAGGAAACTGGGTACCACACTGGCGATCCACCATCAAGGTTGTCATCATAAAGTGAGTTATTTCTGTTTCCTTATGTAGCTGAAGTTAACACATTTTGAAGAACTCTATATACAGAACCACTTCCAGCAATTTTTTTTTTTAATAAATCACAAGTATAGTGAATAAATGTATTTAAAAAAACAACCACAATCTTCTGCTGTCTAATGGAGATTAAACTGGTAAGGAAATAATTAGATTATTTTCTTACAAGTGTTATTTTTTTTTAATATCTAACATCTAAGAGCCATTCTTAGTTACTGACATTTAAGGCTAGGTTCACACGATTTGTATTATGCTTAGCGTATAATATGCTAGTGTGAGGAAAAAAAATATGCAGAGCTTATTTTTCTTTTGAACTTACCAGCGACAGTGTGAATGTTCCCTGGGCATTCACAGCACTTCCTGTGTGGTCGCATTTTGGGGTGCAGCATATAATACACTGGCCAAAATGTGACAAACAGTATTCCGGACCCAGCGTATGCGCATCATTCGCTAGTGTGTCTGGAACTATGTGAGTAGCATTGGCTTTCATTGAGCTGTATTTTTTTTTTCACAGTAGCGTATTATGCGCTGAGCATAATACACTAATGTGAACCTAGCCTGACAGTACGCGATCTCCAGAGAAATCTAAATAGCAAATATATTACCATGCTGCTTGTAGAAGTTCTGGAAGACCTGAATCATACATTTCTTTTTTTTTTTTTCAGTTTTGCTATTGTGAATTTGTGTTATGTACATTCATGCCTTGCGCAAATTGAATTTGTTTTCAACTATTTATGGCAATTACAATATCATTAGTTCCAAAAATATAATCTTATTAAAGTCTGTTAAAGTTTTGCATATGTGCAACAGCATATATTCTAGCAGTATACTGTATATACTTGCACTTTAAAGAGACAGTTTGTTCTTCAAAGTTAATTGAAAATAATGCACAGATTTTATTTGCATTTTTTTTAGATTGGTTTAATCTCCCATATTCATTTTTTGGTTTCCCCCTTTTGACAGCTAGAGCCAATAGAATGTTATGAAAAGATTAAATTTGAATGATTTAAATAAAAAAATAAACTTTATTGGTGAATTCAAAAGCTTAAGTATTTCCAGAATCCTTATTAATTTTTATAAAGTGAATGAGGAGCACTAAAAGTTCTTGTTAAACTCAACAACTGGTCATATTTCACATAGTAATAGTTCTATAATTCAATATTTTTTTTTTTTCGTTTCAGCTTTAATCAAAAGTATAATACAGAAGATGTATTTTAAGTCATACCTATAATCCTGTCAAAAAAAAGAATATCTTTTAGTGCCCTTTGTGCTATTCATAATAGAAAAAAAAATCCCTAGATTTCAATAACCTACAACTTTATTAACAAAATACATTATTGGCACACTTATTAGGCAGTTATTAATAACAATTACTGTTGTCCACTGAATTATACCAAAATTTCTTAAAACAAAAGCCGTCTCTGCTAGCTACATTAATGAAATGTGGACATCATGGTTCATAATTTTTATAAATGGACAATGTTCTAAACTATGCATTCCATTATTATTATTTGTTAATTTTGCCAATCCAGCTGCATTATATATATTTACTGGGTGAGTCAACAAACAGCAATTATTTTTGTAGACTTTTAGGGCAAAAATTTAATGAAATCGAATTTACTGATATCCCGTTATTGAATGATTTTTTCAAATATCGTAAAATCGATTTTACCAATATCATGCTAACAAATTTTTTCCAATATTGGTAAATTTGATATTGTGATTTCAGTAAATTCGATATTGCGGTATTGGTAAAATTCATTCAATATCGCGATATCAATATTTTTGATTTTATTAAATTTCACCCTTCAAATGCAGATGAAAGTGGCAGATAATTAGGCAAAGAAAAGGGTACTTGGGAAAATATTTGAACCATTTAATGTGCTGTGGTGAATGGTATGTTAAATATTAATAATGGTAATATCAATGGTATCAAGAGCAACATTTGACAAATACCTCTGGATCATATTTTTATTCCAAATATATCCTAAGCTGAAGAGGTTCCAAAAAGTTGGAAAGGGCCTAGTAAGTGGTGAAAAAATGTGTGAGAATGGTAAAAAAAAAGGCAAATACAATATCTAGCAAAGTGGAGATACAGTTTTGTTTTGTTGACTCACTATAGTAGTTTTCTGTTATAGTAGATACATTAAAGAGTTGCCTTTAAAAATTAACACCTATAATAGCCAAATGTTAGAATTATTTATGTTTCTCAATGTATGGGAGGTATAAATTTCTGCAATGCGCAGAATTTATCTGAGATGATTTACCAATTAAGTTTTAAAAGAATGTTCTGTCACATAAATAGAATATAACCACCACGTCAAGATGTAAGTTTATTGAATTTCAGTCCCTAGAATAAATGTTCCCCAGTAAAAATGTCGCCTTGGAAAAAAAAATGTTTAAAAGTGAAAATACCCACAAAATAACTGTTCCTCTGGAGAAATTGTTAAAGGGTCACATTACAGGTCAAAATGTATGTAACACCCAGAAATTAGAAATAAAAGTTTGGCAACAGTCAAAGCTAGTGCTTCAAGGAATAAAATATGTTTCCCCAACTCATGTTTCCATCAGGCTATTACTGAGGAAATACTGTTTGATTTATTTCAAAGAGATGAAAAAAGTAGAGAATTTTTTTGTCTTTGTTTACTCTAAATAAACAAACAGGAAAATCAGTCATCAAAAGTCAATATAAAAGCAAGCAAACCTCACACAAAATAATTGATAACATTGCAAAAAATAAACAACCTAGTGCAAAGGTGGCGAACTTTTGGCACGCGTGCCAGAGAGGGCACTCACAGCCTTCTCTGTGGGTTCATGTGCCATCACCACTGCTGCTGTAACAGCTTTCCTAAACCCCCCCTCCGCCATGTGCTCCTTCAGTATAGGTCGTGGACATGACCTGACAGTTTTCGGTTCGGATCTGCAGCCTACACTGAAGGAGCAATCGCTCACAGGGAGGATCTAGATAGAATAGGTGTGGCAGAGCTCTACCCTGACGCAGGTGCAATTATGTCATTCATCAGTGCCTGCACTTCGGAGCAGGCACTGATGAGTGACATCATCATCAGTACTCAGTGCCACCACTGACCAAGTGTATCAATAAAAAATTTAAACTAAATATACTGATTTGTCAATAAATGCACTTAAAAGTGGACCTTTCACCATGGGAGTAAAAGGAATTAGGTTAGTGTCTTAATGACTTACTCATAGCTTAGAAATTAGGTAGTATGGCACCCATCTTCCCTACGAGCTACCTGCTGACCTGGGGTTCTCTAATTAATCAAAAAGATGTTAATGAAGCTCCAGTTAGATCTTTCAAACTACAATCCTAGAGGAATTTATATGGGAACGGCAATGTGAAGTTCCCACTTGTTTAGAGAGCTTTTATTGCCATAGGAGTAATCAGCAGAAGCAGGGCACTGACTGAATGAATCAAAGAAATTCAGTTTTTACCTTAACTTTTTAATAAGCAGATATTTTCTTGAGAAACTTCTCTGAAGGCATTTTACCCAATCTGTGCTATTTAGCAAACGAAGTTTCAAAACCTCATAATGCTATTTATTAACCTTGTGTGCCCAGATGTTGCAGAACAACTCCTCCCATATATTCTCCCTCTGTTCTCAAGGTAAACAATCACTTATTTATAAATTATGGCAAGACTAGAAGAAAGCAACAGCAACAAAGTGTGTTGGAAGCTTCTGAAGGACTATTTGAAGGTCCATGAAATTCAACAAAAAAACTGGGTCCTGGTTGACAGTGATTTCCTGGTGAAATCTTTAAAAAAAAATATGAAATTGGCTGCATACATTTTATCACAACACTGCAGGAAGTTTTGCCAATTTAAAAGCGTAAACTAGTAATATTTTACTTATATACTAGTAAATATTTTTAGTTTATGCTATTCCCTATTGTACTAAACAGGTAATCATACATAGATAATAAACATAATGCTACATAAACAGAATATTTAAAAATAATAAAACAAAAATAAAGGCACTCTCCGTGGGACTCTAAAACCTGTAAAAGTCATTGATTGTCATATTCCATAGACTTTTTTTATTTTAACAAGGAAAGATTACAAAGTTTTATATCAGTAACCTTGTCTTAATAGCACCACAAATATATTATTGTTAATTGATGGTGGAGTCATAAACACCTTTTTAGACAGGCATAAGGAGGCAGGGATCATCTTTCGGGGACTGAAAGCTCTCAGACTGCCATTAATTGCAGGCTCTTTTGGTAAATAAGTGTTGGGATAGGATGCATTCACAGGATTAATTGATGCCCCAGGAGAGCTCGTGAAACAGTATCAAACAGTAATCAGCCATTTGAATTGTTGTTTCAGGAAGCAGTGTGTCTCTAAGGCACCACAAGAAGAGCTCATTACTGTCTGGGTAATGTATTCCCAACAAGTATTTGTAATAGAATTAGCTATACACATCATATGTAGTTTTTTTCATTTGAGGTTGGCACTGGGTGGAACACATTGCAGTTTAATAAAATCAGTTATGTGTATTCACCAACATAAATAAGAGTTAATATGCAAAGTGTGGTAAATATGATAAAAACAGTGAATATGGAAATACAAAGGTCCTGTTTAATTGCACCGCAAAGAAAATCGGCTTTCTGATTTCCAACAGCCACATGGATCCATTTCATTTTTTTAAATTTGGCTCAATGGGGGGATATTTACTAAAGTTAAAAAGTTTTATGACTAGTTAATGCAAGGGGAAACAGTTTATTTTTAATTGTATCATTGTTTTTTCCTATTAACTAAGCTATTTATAGCATATTTTATTTCCCTCATACCAAGTGTTCATCTGCCTTAGGCTGGCATAAAACATTATTCCCTATAGAGTCCTCCTAATCCTACTCCGGCCTTAGAACTAGTGTATAGTGGTATCTTTCCAAGAATCCTCAGCCATCAAAGGTGCTGGGGAAGGTCCTCGACAGAAGAATGGTAATATATGAAACATCAGCTGACCTTTAAAGGAATCTTTAGCCGAATCTTTAGCCAGGACAGTCAAGTATGATCTGTGAAAATCATGATTGATGACTGCTATGATAGGCATAGATGTCTACATCTGCTCTCAACACCCTTGGCTTTAGTAAGTCTAATGGAAATAATGTGTACTGCCTTTAGTGTCCAGGAGTTTTATAGTAGCATAAAAATAGGTTTTATGACATATGCAACAATTCTCATCAGAAATAGCAGCAATAGTTTTACATTAATGCCACTGGTAGACAATTCCCATCTTATGGTGTCAGTATGTGTGAATATGCATCAGTACACCTATTTATTATCAGTTTCTTACAATACTACGTTAATCGATAGAGAACATTTCACATCACATTTTCCTTCAATGTTATGTAAATAGGCACAATGTTAAACATCTGCACTTGTGAGTGCTGCACAATGGCCAAAGTATTATAGACTGAAGAATATTTATTTGGGGTAGAGAATTCACTAATTAATGAAAATATAGACCCTAGTGTGCTATTGGCCTTAATCTTGTCAGCATAATGTTGCTTGTGTTTTAGTGATGATACCAGACAGGATCACTCCGTTCAGGCAAGCAGAAATTAGTTTTTTTTCCCCAGTATAATCCTAAATTTCAGGCTACTTAAATATATAATGATTTTCCTGTGTAGAATTTTTTCAGACCTATTCTAGTAGCTAGTGAGAGGCTGCAATTAACCGTAAAATTTACCCTATTTAGAAGCAAGGCTTCTTTATCATTTATTTTCCCTTATATTGACGATAAAATATGATAGTACTCTGTATGAGAGAAAGAAATTAACCAAAGGCATTATTCAGCTATAGTGAGGGTGTCATCTATTAATGACAGAAACAGGTCTGTACTGTAACTCTCTATGGAAAATATCTTAGCTAAGCAAAATCTATGCCTGCAAATTTGCATTCTTTGTACATATAGGGGTTATTTACTAAAATCCCAACTGTTGTGTAAAGGTGTGTATTTGCCAGCTAAAGACTGTTGCAATAGACTGCTACTGTCACTGTCGTGACTTCATTATGGGAATATTGTTGCAATCGCAACTTTACTATGGGAATGTTGTCACGTTCGTGAATTTGCTATGGGAATTCGCTGTTTGAGAATTCGACAGTCAAATTCTCACTTTAATCAATAACCCCCTTAACCCTTTGACTACGTACCCCGTACCTCTCACGGGTAGCTTCGGGTGGCCAGAACTACCTACCCCATGAGAAGTACAGGGTACATAGTAAAAGGCTTTCAGCATTACACCAGGCATTTTTTCGCCGGTATAGCGCTGGAATCCCCTAGCAGAGAGTCACATTTG
>WMED01003858.1:4962-21531 GCA_019650415.1 Pipa parva
CACCGTGACAATATTCCCATAATGAAGTTTCCACCGTGACAATATTCCCATAATGAAGTTGCGACTGTGACAGTAGCAGTCTGTTGCAAACAAAAACTTGTTATTGGGGTCAGCAAATCACGAGGAATTGTAATAAAAATAGTTGCGGCAATTAAAAAGTTGAGAAACACTGGTCTACATAATTCCTTTTGTGTCGATGAGATATATTATCCCTACAAATCACTCTTTAGAATCATCTCATTGAGAAACGTCAGAGTTAAATGTTAAAAGGTTTTGTGTGGTTTAGTAAAGACTCTCGGTGCTAATGAAATGGTGCACAGCTGTTGGCTATGCTGCAGTCAGTTAATATGCTCTTTAGTTAGGTTGTTATCCTCTTACACTCACTGCTTCTGTGACTATAAAACTGTTTGTATATTGGCAGGTGAGAAACCCTATGTGTGCACAGTGCCGGGCTGTGATAAACGCTTCACTGAGTATTCCAGCTTGTACAAACACCATGTGGTTCATACGCACTCCAAACCATACAACTGCAATCACTGCGGCAAGACGTACAAGCAGATCTCCACTCTCGCCATGCACAAACGAACAGCCCACAATGACACCGAACCTATAGAGGAAGAGCAGGAAAGTTTCTTTGTACCCCAGCCACGTAAGTATTTGTATGTAGCCATTTATATCTCCAACTTCAGCTCTCCAGTTACAGCTAAACTAATTCCCAGCATGCCACCAGCATCCCAAACAGCTGGAGGGTCAAAGGGCAGACATCTGTGCTTTACTGCTTTGTGGTGTGCTGTTTATATGATATGAATCTTGCGCCACACCTCGTTCAGGGATATAAAATAACAGTATATTCTGTAATAAAATGTATTCAAATATTTGTGAGAGCAGCTTTTAATTTTCACACCTCTTTGCCTTTATGGAATCAGTGTAGTAATACCCAGTATGCACTGGGCTAATTAGCGCTTCGTCTCTGTTGCTCTGAAAAGTGGAACACTGCAAAAATCAGATTTAAAATATATTCATGGTGATATGTTAGAAGTAAATTGCAAATTTTTCTGTTATTTACTCATCTTTGACACATAATAACAACATGGCTGATTCATTGTTTACTCAAACTGATAGCTGGCAGCAGTATGGGCATCCACTGGATGAATCATTCTCTTTAGGTTTACACTGAATCCAGACACTTGTAATCTTTCCCTGGCCTGTGACCTTCTTGGCTTTGCATTCAGCAAATAATTGCACATCTTTTCTTATGTTTGCCAAATAGTAATATCTTTATATTACCTATAAAGCTCTGCAATCAGAGCCTGAGATAAAGATTCGGTTAAAGATCTTATAGTAGAAAGCTGGTATTGTGCTCATGGCATAAATGCTAAAGTTCTTTATTACTGATTAGTAAATCAATACACTGAAGATCCCTTGTTTGTATAAGAGGTCCTTGATGGACAAACACATTAATCTGAATTACTTTAAGGAGGTGTTGTCAACTTCTTCATACGTTACTTAATTTTGTCTCATGCAATTTCCCAATGTGCCCCCATCCCTTGTTTTAACCTCCAGTAGGAATCTCCAGCTGGGAGCCATTAAACCTGTCTCTCCACAAACTCCTCTGTAATCAGAAGGGTCTAGTACCTAACATTTGAGTGTGAGGTATGTAATCACCTCCCCCTTTGAATAAGCTGGATTGCCCTGATAACTCAATGGACAGTTGTCCCTCTCTGTTCAGAAAAGAATTGTCACACTAAGGCTACACAAAATTAAGTTGTAATTGTGGCAAAACATATGCAGTTTGTGTTCAATGGACCTTCACTTGTGACTGCTCTACCTATGGCTACAACAAGATCCATGCATCAAGACGTACTTGACGTTGATTGCTGGCGATGATGACAAACAGAAATGTGGCCAGCTGAAAACAGCTGTGTGCAATTTGTTGTCGTTACCACTGTGTTTTATTGTGGGTTTTAACCAGAAGTGACAAAAAGGCCAAGAGTTACCGGAGTGTAATGAGAGTTCAGTTTTCCCTAAATAAAATTCCATAAAGGAATCTGCAGACAATCATTTTTTATGGCTGTAAAGAACTTTGTTTAATCCACACTTAGAAATTTATTAAACTGGGAAATGCCCCTTTCTTCTTCTCTGAGTTTAATCCTGCGAACAGTAACACGGTAAGTACTGATCTAACCAAATCTCGTGATACTTACCGCGAGAAACTTCCAGATGTTCGCAGAATTAAACTCAGAAAAGCTTGTTTAAGCTTTTCCAAGTTTAATAAATTTCACCCTTAAACTAAAGTAAACTTAAGGGAAACTTCACACTCCTCCATGAAAGAATATATTTACTACAGGATTTAAAGGACTTTGTGTCTACAGCACCCTTTTCAATTTTATGCTATAAGCATCTGATAAACTGACATCAATCGGAACAAGCCAAGAAGCACTGCTTTCCCTGCATGTTCGTTATCTTTTGTACAGACTCCTGCATACAGATAAGAGGAACCACCTGCTTTTAAAAAGAATATTTCAGCTTCAAAACCCAACTGCAGCCTCTTAAAATAAACTGTCCAGTAAGAACTGGCTTACAGTGACCCAGAACCATCCAACAAGGAACGTTTTCTTTAAAACTGAACTTGGCACTATTCCACCATTGTAAACATTCAACTGGTGGAGCAGAAGATATATTCTCTTGTCGTTATTTGTTTTTATGGTTAGCTCGGCTCAAACCGAAATCACAGATTTATAGCACCTGCCTGGCAAAGAAACAATGACATAAAGTACTCCAATTTATTTATCTTAAGAGATTCAGCTTTCAAATTTAACGACCTACTCAATTTGATTTCTGTAACTGAAATTTGTTAAGTTATAAAACATTGTTTTTTCCTTCATTTTGTATGCATCGGTGATGTTGCTTTTGGTCTAAAGAGACCTTCAGCACAGACTAATTACTAGAACCATAAATTCCAAACTGGAGCAGCTTGTATAGCCAGTACTACCATGCTGTGTGGTGAAGTACAGCCTGCCACAAGCCCCAGTTCATTTACCTGCACCACAATAGACTTTTTACTACAAGAAAATGGCTACATGAGTTTTATTGTGTTTAATATGTCTGGTGACAAAGGCTAGGTTCACACTAGCATATTATGCACAGCACCAGGAGCGGTTCTGGCCCTATTGATGCCCTGGGCAAACCGCCCCTTGACCTCCCCCGCCCCACGCCCCCACTCACCTCCTCCAGCAATGCACCTCCTCTAATGAGGTAAGTTGAATGCGATGGCGCTACTTAGATGCTTCGGGTTTTGCCGGCAGCTGCTGAATACAGCCGACAAGACCCAAAGCAGCCAAGGAGCGCCGTCGCAATCAACTTACCTCATTAGAGCAGGTATGTCGCTGGAACGCTGGAGGAAGTGAGTTTAGCTATAGGCGATATGGGCAACAGCGCCCCTCAAATAGATTGCACCCTGGGCAGTTGCCTACATTGCCCATCGGTAGAACCGCCCAACACAGCGCATAATACCCTATTGTTAAAAAAAAATATATGGCTCTATGTTTCCCTACAGTACTTACCTTGTTCTGGACACACTAGCATATGACACGCATATGCTGCGTCCGGAATGCTGGCTGACGCATTTTGGCTGGCGTATATACGCCACACACAATGTTGCCAGATAGAAAGAGCCGTCAACACCGAGGGAGCGTTCACACTGTCACTGGTAAGTACTATAGAAAAATATGCCGGATCGTTTTTATTTTTTTCTCATGGTATGCGCTGTACATAATACACTAGTGTGAACCTAGCCTCAGCCATTGGTTTTTCAGCACAGAGAGAAACCATGCTGATTTTGTATGATCTCTCTGGGACATGGAGAGATGAAGCTGTCTTTGGGCATGTTTTGTTCGATTAGATCCCAGTAATAATAACAGATAATATGGTATATTATAGAATAACACCGAAACTGCTGCTTGATTATAGCACCGTGTTCTTATCACAAACCTTCCTGTTTTATTGGAGTCACTACTTTTGGAATAGTAAATGATTAACTAGGTCACCAAACAATGACCTAAGTGTGTACACAATGAGGTCTTTGTGTCAATTCTGCCTCAGCAGCATTTAATGACTGGTATTTGCAGGCTGAATGCAAGAACAATTTATTATAATCTTCAGCTTTATCAGAAGCCAGGATAATGTATAACTAATGACTAGTTACAATTTTGTCTCTGAAAAACAAGTGCATCAAGAATCTAGGAGGAATCTAGCGCTGTATCATTACTGTAGCCCTTCTTACAATTCTAGGGAAGGATATTATCTCTTTCTGACTACTAACATACCTTGCTCATTAAAGAAATAGAGGCTCCAAGATGATTCACTTTACTATTCATTTGTGGGGGGGGTTTATGTATTTTAAATCTGCAGTAATAACATAGAAGCATTTAAACCAAAAGCTAAACATTCAGTTAGCAGCAGTTGCCTGCATTCAGTTTCCATTGTCTCAGCCAACCAGTGTCCGTAGGTCTGCTGTTCCCATAGAGTTTACTGAACCTGAGTACACACAGAACTATACGTCCGAGTAAAAGGAACACTGACGAGCTGTGTTTATTTGTGTAGTGGACAAAAAAACAATCCTCACCAATTAAGATTTGTTTATGTCAAACAGACCTGTCGGTCAGGACTGTAAATCCAGTCGTAGTGGATTTCTTTTCATATAACAACTTGTATATACGGTGAGTAATTAAACAGGGGATTTAATCAGAACTATAGCACAAACAGGTGTAGAAGTAAAGTGGGTGAATCTGAACTAGACTAAAATGTTAGGGCATGGCAGATGTGGCTGGTTTAAAGGGGACATCCAGTGTCTCTCTCTTTCCCCTCCCCCCCCAAAATAAAGAAAGGAAAAATTTGCAATTTTGTCTTTAAAGGGTAAACAGTATTGTGATGCATTTGTTCTAATGAATTGCTTCAAATTTGCAGCTGAAGATGTCCTCAAAGATTCTCAGATTGCGTATGTGACTGGTGTCGAAGGAGAGGAGGGGATACCCACGGCTGTGTCTCAGACTGGCCAACAACTGGCACTAATTGCACGGGATGGCACATCACATGTGAGTTGTCAGCACTGGTCACTCTCTGTACTAAACAAACTATAGTGTGGCAGTAGATGGAGGCTATAAGGCTAGGGTGACATTAGCTGAGTTTTTCTTTTTTAATTAGGTTCATTATTGTCTATGGTACAAAACACAATAGCCTGTGTGGATTATCCCACAGGAAACAATGGAGACTTGTTTTTCCAACTAGCTAGTGTGACCCCAGCCTTAAAAGACTGCTTTTTTACATCATTTGGAGTAACGGGATCCCTGAATGCATGGCACTGCTTAAATAGCGTCAGTGTGGTAACATTGCTGTAGAAAACACAATGAAAATCCCATGACCTGCCGCGGAGCAGGCATCATGAAAACATTCCCTTCTATGTAATTTAATGGTATGAGTCACGGGAGCTCATGTACAAATATTTCTGCCCAGGCCAAGGTTTTCCTTTTATTGGTTGAATGCAGAGCTTGTACATTTTTACAAGACTGTTTAAACACTGTTAAATTAAAGAGAGAATTCATCAGGTCCCATAATTCATAGTGTTACAGTTGACCGCACCACTCTTCAGCCATGTTTAGGCCTGATTAAACGTATCCTTCTTGAGATTTAGGGGGTAATTCAGGAAAGTGTGAACTCACCTTGCGATGCTTCACATCAGCTCGCCGAGACTGGTACGCGCTTCCTGCTCTCCTGCACGTGGAGATCAGCAAACGCTTTAAAGGTACTTCGGCTCACCTCGCGACCATTCCAGTTGTCTCGCGAGAGTGGAATACCTTTAAAGTGTTTGCTAATCTCCGCATGCAGGAAAGCAGGGAACGCGTACCAGTCTCAGCGAGCTGATGCGAAGCATCGCAAGGTGAGTTTGCACTTTCCTGAATTACCCCTAAATGTTTGAGGAATTATTGAATAACTTGGTAAATAAGCTACTTTTGGATAAATCAGGTTCTTCTTAACACCTACGTATGTCTGGTGTTGCTTACAAAAATCAGAAACGACACGTAGGCCCTTGTCGCACAATGCTGCTTGATCTAGAAAATCGGTGGCATTCAAACAGAAAAGATTCTTGGGTACAGTCACCTGAAACTGCAGTTGTCAGGGCAGAGTGTTTGTTTTATCCCCTCCAGTCTTTATACTTAATATCTCCAGAGTGTTGCCATATGACATAGCCCTCTGGGTCACTACACATGGGTGTTTTTTTTGTTAGTCCAAAAATTGTGGTTGGAATTGAAAGAGGTTTTGTTTAAGATAATTCCGTCTCATGTAGAGTAATTCTTCGCTTGCTTTATTAAGGGAAACTCTGGTTAAAAGCTTTTGACAAAGGCCAGAACACCCTTTTGAAGGAAGCCTAAAGACCAGTGGCCACAAAGGCTCAGTTTTTCTAATAACAATCATCAAGCCAACACTTTTCCATTTCATGGTTTCCTTGTCTATCACAGGTGGCAGTTGGCCAAGACTTGCCTGCATTTCACACAACCTCCTCAGAAATGGGCCACCAGCACAGTCACAGTGTGGTGGGCACTGAAGCCCGACCTGTAACATTACTTGCCACTTCAAATGGGACACAGATCGCAGTGCAAGTAAGTAGGGCAAGGAAACTGCAGAAATGAAAGGTGCCAGCCCTGAGCTGTACTGCTAGCTACAAGCTGCTTGCTACAGCTCCCATAGTCCTCTGTCAAGTATTGTTTAGTGGAGGATTCTGGGAATTTGTAACTCACTAAGGGCAAAGGATACATTTCTTTTGCAGGATTTATGTATATTTTATTCTTATTAAATCTATTACGTCCAACAGAAAATCCAACAGGTGTCAGAAAATGAGAAGTGATTAAAATCCTGTAAACAGGATTGTGCATGTTCTTTGCATGTTTCTTATGAAGTTCAGTGACATTTTGGAAAGTTGCAACTACTAAACGTGTTGCGTGAAATCCAGGTGGATAAATTGTAACCAAGTTTTTCTAATACTGAAATGTTGAACCTGACATTTGGGATGTCACTGAATGAAATTATGAATCGCACAGATAAAGCGCTTCAGTTCACTACATAAGGCTAGGTTCACACGAGCGCATCATACGCTCGTGTGAAAAAAAAATATGGCTCAATTAAAGTCGATGGTACTTACCTAGTTCCGGACACACCAGTGTATGATGCGCATACGCTGCGTCCAGAAAGCTGTGTGTTGCATTTTGGCCAGCGTTTATACGCTGCACCCAAAATGCGACACAGAGGAAGTGATGTGAATGCCGAGGGAGCATTCACACTGTAGCTGGTGAGGTAACAAGGCTTATAAAGTAAATGCTTTTAATAATAATGAAATGCTTATGGTAACTGGCATTACTGGGAATATGTGTAGATTTCACATACATTAATCTATAGCGATTGGATTCATGTCCCTTTTTGTTACATAACAAGTCTTCTGGAACACCCAAGGGCCATATTTTAAAATTCAGATCCACTGGACTATATTAATTACGGAAATCTATACCTGCAGGCATTGGTAGCTGTCCTGAAAATCCATATGATCTCACGCCTTTTAAATCTGATTACAAATCCGTTTAATCTTTTTTTGTTTTATTTTCTTTTTCTAAAGAGTTTTGCTTTCTTATGAGAGACAGCCAATACTATTTAAAATATGTTTTTAAAAGGCTGGTTAACAAATGATACAAAGTTTTATATTTTAAAGGATATCATCTTGATTTAAGATGTATGTTTCTCTTTTTCTAAGGTTATTATTGTGCATGTAAATGGGCTGCTTTTCCCATTAAATAAAGTAACAGTGATCGAATACTCACTGATCCACCCTTCATTTTAGTCATTAAGAGGGTATTTGGGGGACATTCATCTTATCCTAATTTTCTGTGTACTTTTTATCCTAAATAGTTCTGTATCACAGGTGTGTGTACAACATTGATCTATAAAACACAATTATTTGTAGATACGCGCATTTTATTTATTTATTTATTTTTTATCTTTTAGATTGGTGAACAACAGTCTTTAGAAGAAGCCATAAGAATCGCTTCAAGGATACAACAGGGTGAATCTCCAGGAATGGACGATTAACCACTATTAGCACAATAAAAACTTATAGCAAAAATATCTCTACCCCTCCTCAGTTTGTGCACACTTCTTCCAATTCCCCCCCCCCCCCCCCTTGCCTGTGTGATATTGTGTGTAGATACTGCTCAACAATGGACAGCTACTCTTTCACTAAGTTTGAAAGACTTGTAGAGATTAGGTTATTCAATTACTTTTTACATTGTCATTTTATCTACACACCAGTCCTTTTGTCAACCACAGCAAATATTTAGAGAAAACTACAAATTTTTTTGGCGGGGTGGGTGGGGGGGGGTGGAAGAAAGGGTCTGCGGGGGGGGCTCGATTTGTACAGTAATGAACTTTCTGTGTAATATTAAACTGTACAGAGAAGAACCAAGGAAAATGCAAGGCTATACTGCACTTCCCAACAGAAATGTTATGCTACGTTGAAAACGTAAGAACTACTTAAGACCTTTATTTGCCTGGTTCAGCAATTCGCGGGGTTTGTCAACTTGTACTCTTTGTAAATAGATTGTTCCTTTCCAAGTGTTATTTCAGCTTTGTCTTCTGGTTGGGTCACGTATAACAACACAGAACTCTCCACATGGATTATTAAAGGAACTGAATGCTATTTTGTTCTGTAAGTACTTTATGTATATAATTCGTTGATGAATGTAGTCTTTGGAGAAATATATTCTGTTTTTTTTTTTGTTTTTTTTAAACAGGGAAAAATTACCCCTTTTGAAGTAGCAATTTTTTCTCCCCTATTTTCCCTTTGATCTTAAAAAAAAAAAAAAAAAAAAATCACAGGATGCATATTGTCTTTCATGGAAGCCGCCATATTGTTTTCCTTCCGCCTAGGATGCTTTCCAAAGACAATAGAAATTCACCACTTATTTATGGCCACTAGATGGTGCTGTTACATAGATTTATTGTGATTGGCAAGAACTGACACCAGAAATATGGCGATCTCTCTCATAGAGAGAAATTTAAAATGAATTATTACACTGCCTACTTTTAAAAAAAAAAAAAAAGGGTATATTTTTCCCTTTAAAGCATTTCAGTATACGTTTGTCTACATGGAACATATAAAATGTAACATTTCATTGTTGAAGGCATGTTACCAGCGTTCGGTTCTCACTTTACTTGTTTTGACAACACTTTACAAAAAAGGTAAAAGTGGCATCAGGTTACATTAATTTCAGTTTGGTGCTACTAAGTTTAATTGTCAGAGCCCAGTTCCATGTGGGTCTCCTGATACTGCCCTAGGAAATGGCTTCCGGGGCTAATCTTCACTGCATTTCTTGTCTGATTGTGCCTGTACTTTACCGGGACCCCCCGAAACGAGCCATCCGCGATGACATAATATCCAATAAAATCTTGAGTTTAAGGTTGTGGTTCATTTGTGGCAAATTGCAAGGGGTTAAATTATAGGAAAGGGTCCTTTTCCTTGCAGTAATCTCAGACACAAGTTCTAGTG
Organism: Pipa parva; assembly: GCA_019650415.1. Lineage (NCBI taxonomy): Eukaryota > Metazoa > Chordata > Amphibia > Anura > Pipidae > Pipa > Pipa parva. Next base: position 14,552 of record WMED01003858.1, read on the forward strand.
TGTTCATATACAGTGTTTTATTTGTTGATAATATGCAATAAATATTTGCTTTTTATCTACGATTTCAAATGCAAATTTGTTGTGTCAGAATATTTTTTTTTTGGGGGGGTGAGTTTTATAATAACTGGATATCTTTAAAGAACTGTGAACACCAAAATAATTCAAATTTCCATTTTAATTTTCACACTGCTATAATCAAAAACAACACTTGTTATGTTATGTTATCTTTGAAGTTAAATTCATGAATTTTTTTTTGCCCTCTGTCTGTTTTTATGTTTACTGATGGCAGCCATGTTGTTACACAGACATCACCCAGTCCCATTGGTTTCTATGGTGCTTTACATAACACATATACAGGAATTGCCCTAAAGCCCATTTTTTAAAGCTAAATATCTTACTTTATAGACACAAAATAGAATGTTTGAAAGTACAGAAATACTCAGGACTTCATTGACCAAAGGAAGAATTCACCTGTCAAAATTAGCTACAATTCGAGTTGCATTGCCAAAATAGGCGTAAATTTACTTCTCGATGTTGACTAAGTGGAGAATACGCTTGTCGAACAGGTGGACAGCAGCAACAGATGTCAGATGCGTAGTGTGGCGTAGTCATGCGGATAGTAGGTGAGAAGTCATGCGGAGTGAGGGGAATTAGACAAGTGAAGGGCAGTGACGTCAGTGTCACCATATCCCACTAACTGTATTCTGTGTATATTCTATTTCTATGTCACCTTGTCCCTAGGCCATGTTGTCACTTAGTCACAGTCACCATTGTCACTATTGAATGAATAGTCGCCTTACGCAACAATGGAGACCTGTCACTAACCCCCCAATTCCCCAGTCTGAAGTGGAGAAGTCAAACAGGTGAATTTGGAGCAGTTCTCCCAATCACATTCACTCCTTCTCACCACCACTTAGTCAATAGTAGAAGTACCTGTGCTCACGCACACAAAATGTTGCCCCCAATATTGCCCGAATTGATCATGTATTCACCACTTCACAGACTTAGCTCAATAAGAAAAAAAACCGCAAATTCACAGCTCCACGCAACCATTCAAACTTTAGTCAATGAGGCTCTGTCTAGTATAAGTTTTAAAGAAAAGAAAGCATCCGTACCCTAGACATTTCTGATTAGAGAAACCAAGCAGTGCTCATGTTTACTCTGAGGCCAAAGGTTAAATGACTTCACCCATTAGAGCTGGGCACTTTCCAGAAATACCCTCCCAGTTGTCTTTACTTCAGCTTTTTTTTAAAAAAAGGACCTTGACATAGTTGGTGAGCATGGCGCTGAGTATGGAATTAGCCTGGTAATAGCTTTGTACACACACAAGTCATTACACAGCAGTGTGTCCTAATAAAGATTGTTTACTCAGTGAAGGTGTCAAACTTTACAAAGTTCCAATAGTTGTCTAATGTCATAGACAAGCCTGTTCCACAGTGAAGTGCTGCCAGTTAACCCTTTTAATTAGTTCACAATTATCTCTCCATCAAGAAGCTCTTTTCCCTTTACCGTAAGAACGACGCGGCCCTTCGCATCGCTGTGGCGTATCTATGCCGTTTAGCGAATAAGCAGAACTGACTGCAACATTACTAGCAAATAAACGTGGAGGGTTGTGAATTCAGTTTGACAGATGAATAACCCCACACACACACACACCTACAGGTCCACAACACACAACAAAGATTTGTTTATTGAAATCCTCTTTTCTCTACAAAGCCATGCAGAAGTCTTGTCGTTTAGCAAACGCAACCGACTGGTGCCAGCGTTTCACTGTAAAAATGTAAAGTTTAGAAAGAGAATTCCTCCTATAAACTGTGGGGCTTATTCATCAAAGTGAGAATTCGACTGTCAAAGTGAATTGTTGTCACTTCAGGTCGCGACACATTGACAGTCGTGAATTCTTTACTCTTTATTTTATATATATATATATATAAAAGTCGCAACCCCTGGGCTGATGTCATGACCCCATGGACTGCAGTCAACGATTCATCTCTGTAAAGTACTGCAGAAGGTGTCAGTGCTATTTAAATGTGCAAAAATTCATTAATAAATGATAATAATAACACTGGAAGGAAAATCCCATGCCCCTGGTATCTTTGGTGCCATGTTTACATTCTTAATGGGTCCCACAAGATTACTTGTTAAAGGGTAAAGGTATGACCTTCAGTTCTAATCAAATGCTGACGGTAACACGTGTGTAGTCTTATGCTTTGTGCATTGCAATCTTTACTCATCTGTCTACTTTTTTTTACTTCTATCTATTGTTTCTGCCACACTTTTATACTGAGGTAAAATGAAACATCTTTCATAGACCCCAGCAAAACATTGCCACCTGGTGGAAATTATTATTTTTTCTTTTGTTATTAAATATCTACATTTGCAAACAAGTTGCTTTCATGTAACTAATAACTAAATACAAATGAATAATAAATAACAGTATACAACATGAATAAAAATCAATACAATGATGGAGCTACTGCATAACCATTCACTTAAAGTCCGCAGGAATTAAATAGACAGACTTACGGCCCCTGCGTGGAGATCAGCGAACCTCTTGTGTATTGTTTCAATGAACAGCTTTCCAAAACGAATGGAAAAAACAAACTCCATGCAGATGATGTCCAAGGGTGGAATTGAACTCTGGACCCAGCGCTACAAGACAACAGTGCTGACCACTGACAAAAGATTTAACTGATATATTGGGCAATTGTGAGTTGTTAAATAGTGTATTACTTTATTTAATACATCAAAGTCAATTGGAGGGCAGCACATGATTTAATCTAGACAATCGTCACCAAGCTCATCATTAAAATGAAATAGAACCATTGCACGTGGTTCTGGGTAGCTCTCTTGGACCATGACTGGCTCTGTATTACTGTGGCTGGGCAAATTCTCTGTTCAATTCGTATTGGTGGACTTGGTTTGGTCTCTGCACATTCAGGGCCACACATACCCCAACAGTTTCTCCATTAATTATAACTGTATTTTCTTCCCCTGTATCATTGTCTCAGCTAGTTATATATACAATTTATTAATTGTAACTGTATTAATTGTAACTGTATTATCTTTCCCTGTATCATTGTCTCATCTGGTTATATATACAATTTATTAATTGTAACTGTATTATTTCTCCCTGTATCATTGTCTCAGCTAGTTATATATACAATTTATTAATTGCAACTTTATTAATTGTAACTGTGTTATTTCTCCCTGTATCATTGTCTCATCTGGTTATATATACAATTTATTAATTGTAACTGTATTAATTTTAACTGTATTATTGTCTCAGTTAGATATATACAATTTATTAATTGTAACTGTGATATCTTTCCCTGTATCATTGTCTCAGCTAGTTATATATACAATTTATTAATTGTAACTGTATTATCTTTCCCTGTATCATTGTCTCATCTGGTTATATACAGTTAGCCCTCGGGTTACGACGGTCTCGAGTTATATCGTTTCGGGGTTACAACGCTTTATACAATGCCATGTTCCAACTTACACGGTTTTGTGACGTAAGTCGAACTGCATGCAACCATGCCTTGTTCCGACTTACACAGTTTTGCGACGTAAGTCGAACTGCATGCAACCATGCCTTGTTCCGACTTACACGGTTTTGCGATGTAAGTCGAACCATACTGTATGAATGTATGATCCGACTTACATCGAAATTCGGTTTACGACGCCGCGTAAGAACGGATCAACGACGTAAGTCGAGGACTACCTGTATACAATTTATTAATTGTAACTGTATTATCTTTCCCTGTATCATTGTCTCAGCTAGTTATATATACAATCTATAACTTTTAGAATGCTGTATATTTATAGATTTGATAAACCTTTGGTGGCTTTTTCTTTGGGTTAGGACAATTTGGGACTTGTCTAATACATGAGACTTGACCGCTGAACTCCTTCCTTATTTATTAACAACCGACCCTCCTTCTGCAGAGTAATAATTTAAAATGAAGGGTTTGGAAATCTCTGACTTGGATATAAAACTCTTTTTACTTTGTGTCATAGAGACAAGTTTGTTATTTCCAAGTGTTATAAATCTAGTCGACAGCCTGGAGCATTAAAAATTGAATTACCCCCAGCCCCTCTGGCAAAGGCACAACTGGCTAAACCTGAATATCGACATTTTATCGACTTCCCTGTTCTGTAAAAGACAGATTTGTCTCTTAAACCAGCTTGTGAATGACCATACCTGCAGGCGAATTGAGAGTTCACATGGTGGGTAAAGGCGGGATTCACACTGGCGCATATAAGCTGTGCATTAAAAAAAAAATATGTAAAAAACGCACGCCACAAATCCCTATTGCACTCACCTGTTTTGGCCACAATAGCATTAATGTATGCAAACACTTCTTGCTGCGTTTTTGCTGAGCGTACAGACGCAACACGAAGAATGCGAACAGATTGGAGGAGCTAGGAACGCCATGGGAGCATTCGCACTGCATTGGATAAGTACAATAAAAAAGCGCATCCTGAAGATATGCCAGCCTGAACTTGCTTTTCTAATGTACCTATTAATTACAACTTCCCTACAATACAACCCCAATCAGCACAGCAACAACCTGCAAGATTCTCTGCACCAATACACAGTTTAGTGAATAAGCAGAACTGATTTTGCAACAGTATGAATACAAGGGGCTTATTGACTAAAGATAGAATTCAGCTGTTTGCACTCTGATTCTCTGCTTCTTACTGACTAAACAGAGGATTCCCATAGCAAATCCGCGACCGCATCAGTAGCTGTCCATTGGGTAGTGTGCGACCGTCATTAGCTGACGAATTCACTACATTGCAGAGTTTGCTGAATTCCCATATATGGGGAAGTGGCGAATTCACAACTTTACGAGACAATTCAGACTTTAGACAATAACCTCCACAGTTTCTTGGTGAGTTGAGAGGACCCACTAGAATGTGTATAATGTCCTCTGATTGGCTGACAGCTGTTTCAGGGTGCCTTTACTTATTACTGGAAACGATGACTTTTATTGAGACTGAAAATAATTTGTTATAAATAAAAAACCATAAAGGCTAATATTAGCCAAAATAAAACAGTAATGAACCACATCTCTTTTATATTGTGTTTTGTTGTGTTTTTTTTTTATATTGTTAAAGTCGCTACAATTTTTAAAGTTGCGGCTGCGACAATATTTCCATAGTAAAGTCGCAACTGCGACAATACTCTCATTATAAAGAGTAGCGCACGGCGTAACGGAGTAAAAATAGCATTTTTCTCACCACACATTTACTCAAGTAAAAGTAAAAGTCTTTCACATTTAAACTACTCTCACAAGTATAATTTTTCCAATAAAACTACTTGAGTAAATGTAACAAAGTAAAAATAACACGCTACTACCCACCTCTAATTATTGCTCATTATATTCTCTGGCACACACACAATATTTTGGGTCCTGAAGTCCCTGAAAGTCCAGTGTTTGGTTCTGGTTAGTTGGTTAGTACATTAAGGATGCTACAGTGAAGCCCCATCCCCGCTTGAGACTGGGGATTTATGGAGGCCACACACACACGTTCATCTGGTTTGTTGACCCAACTGTTAACAATTTGTTACCAAACTGGGCCAAGCTGCACAAATCTGACTGCTCAGACAGGTGCAAATGAAATTGGGTGAGATGATCACACACTCATGTCAAAGCGATCATCGCAAGCTTAGGTTTTTCACAGCTGCAGGAGGAACATTTTGAGATGTTCTTGGTGTCCTAGATGACATTCCCTTGTGGCCTTCAAAACAATCTGATCTCGTGTTGGGTGATTATTCAGATCCGGTTGATCTGTGGTCGGTTTTAACCTCTGGAGCTTCCTGTTTCAGGCCAAGGTTAGACATGTGAGCAACAAAGGACTACACAGTTAGTTGTGGTGTTGTCACAGTAAGTCACAAAAGGCAGTTTTTCAACAAAAGGCCTTGAACTTGGACCGTTGGTTCATATATAAAACCGCTGCTCTGCTTTTTCTAGGCTACGTAGCATCGGTCCATCACTCCAACCAATCTGAATTTGCAAATGTTTTGTATTAAGAGTCACTGTAAATGTGATGCTCAGCTATAACAATCTCTTCATATACAGTAACTTGCCCTTTAAACTGATAATTGTGTCAGGCAGCTCAGTCTACAGGTCACAATCCTGGTCACAGCCCTGCGATCCTCTTCGCTTCCCTGCTTCCTGTGTGATTTAGGGGAGAATGGGGTAAACGCAGAAGCAGAATTCTGATTTAAAACCGCTGCTGTGCTTGCCCTATTTGACCGAAATCATGCAGGAAACAGGAAGCGAAGAGGGATCGTAGAGCAGAAGACATCCATTTATTATAGAGAGCAAGAAGTGGTGCAAAAGTGTGAAACTATTTCCCCGCCACCCTAGTATAAACAAGCCTTTAGTTCCCCTTTAACAGGTTTATAAAGTTATAAAGCGTATATTTTTTTTTTTTAATTCTAATTTATGTAAATAGGCGTTTAAAAGAAAAAGAAGTTCTGGAATAAGAAATTAAAAAAACAGTTATTTTTCCCCCTCGGAACATGCTTCCCCTCGTATCTTATAATGATTAAAACGTGCGTAACGCTAGGCGTGTACCAGAGCCTGGATTCAGCAGACGCAGGTCAGGTCCCGGGAAGCTGTCCAAAGACCTGTTATTAGGCAGGTGGGGGCGTGTTAAACATCTCTTTAGATCACCGTTACTCCGTCTGTCTCCATTCAATGCAGCAAGAATAGGTGGGTTTATTGGAACCCGGCATCTGGATGCGTTACCTTGGATGCCAATCCGGACCCTTTGTGTGCTCGGCTCCTATAAAAGATCCCATTACAGGTGCAGGTGGGCCAGACTGGACCTTAAAGGGGAATTATACCCTCTTTCCCAGATTATTCCCTTCCATTTATTTTCTCTTAAAATAAAATTTAGTAAATAGCATGAGTATAGTTCAACAGCCGCATTCTCTCTCTCTCTCTCTCTCTCTCTGTCTC
>WMED01003859.1:0-15147 GCA_019650415.1 Pipa parva
ATATTCAATGGAAAAAGTTTCTCTCGGTAAGTATCAATCGCAACAAATCTCACAATACTTGCTGCAAGAAACTTCCAGGTGTTCGCCCGATTAATGAACTCGGAAAAGCGAAAACGAGCTTTTCCAAGTTTAATAAATTTCGCCGTTTTAGACTGGGCTCTGCTTGTTTGCTGAGCCGGTGGGTCTCTCAACAGCAGTACCCCCTGTATCATGTTGTTGGTGATTTGGCCCTGCGAAATAAAATGGAAGCAGTTTACACCAGCTTTGCAGAGTGTACTACCAGGTTGTATTCCATGAATCATTTCTACTATATAAAAAGGACCACATACTCTTAAAATGTAATTTCAGGATGGAAAAAAAAACAACAAAAATTACAAATTAAAATTGTTTTTCCAACTTTGATAAATTATAAAATATAAAACTTTTTGTAAGGAACTAGCTCTTTTGCCAGCATAATACCCCTCAGCAGCTGCTCCAGACTCTTCATGCCCCTGTAAATCTATGTAGCAGGTGGTCACTGTGTACCACTGCAGGAACCAATCAGAAGTGCATCTCATCTGATAAACATTACAGCTTCCTGGTGAAAAACACTTCCCATTGGTTCCTGTATTTTTGTAACTGACATAATTTTTTAACATGTAATTATAACAAATATGTAATTACAAAAATGATTTTTCACCTGATATTGTTCTTTTTTGAGTCTTCCATCCCATTAAAGGCACATTATATTAGCAAACTATGAAACCATGAAGAAAACCTTCATGGCTGTACTGTATATGGAGTGGATTGCACATATTTGTAATTGATGCTATTTTTTTTACACTTCATTCTAGCAAAAAATAACTGACAATATTTTTTAAAAGAAATTTCATTTTTCTATTACTGACAACTTGTGCCAGATTAAGACCAGAATTAGTGCTAAGAATGATGTGAAACAGCTTGGCAGGCATGCCCTCCCTGTAACTATACAAAAAAAGCTTATATGGGAGGACTACAAAAAAAAAGACTAGCATGCACAGGAATGTCCAGATCTGTTGCCAATATTTGTGGTGGCTTTGTGTGTGTAGGATGAAAATCCTACCTGCAGTATGATATTGGCTGCTCAATATATGTACATACAGAGAGGATAATGGCATATTTTCTCTGTGGTTAAAATGTCTAGCAAGAAATCCCTTTACTAAAAATAATCAAATGATGAAGCATTTTTCAATTTTCCAGCCCTGTTTGAGTTCCATAAAATTCATTTTACTATTAACCATAATCCTAATTCTTGTGTTCTCAGATTGTGCATTAATGTGTATTATATTATATTATATACCACAATAATATTTAATATACAAACATTGTAAATACCAACCAGCTCAGCTCTGCCTTTGGTATAAAGCCTTAAATAAAGAGAATCACAAAAAGGTACTGTATATCTTGACTCCATTGCTATGTGATCTTGGTTAATTCTGGTTTAGTTTTGCTACACTTCTGCCCACAGATGGTGTCACACAGATATTTGTATGCAGTCTTGTTCATCAGTTCTCTTTTACTGTATGTGTCAGAGAGAATGAATGGTGTGTGGGAGGTAATATGTTTATCTACCTGGAAGTGGTGTGGAGGAGGAGAGTGTGGCTTGTGTATTAGTGTACTTAGCTTCTATGTGGTTATTGCATTCAGTACTTTACTGCTCATCGAGCATATTTAAGCAGGAAAATATTTTGTACAACATAATGATTATTAGTAATTATTTATTGTAATGTTTCCATCTGTCTGTATATCTCACTGTAGTAGGTCTATAATGTTCTTGCTTGTTATATACAGTATATAAAGGTATAAATCTTTGTGTCTGTCTATCTACCCTAATCTATGCCTGTTGTGTCTACATTTGTTCATTTACCAAATGACTGTGTTTACACAGCTTTACACATTCAGGGATATAAACATTTCAGCCAATTCATTTGCTCAGCAATTTTTATTTCAGACAACTAAGTGGCAACTACTAATTATGTTAACTTCTACAGCAAACTTCTGGGAACATCTTGGATTTCTTCTCTTGCAGTTTCTTCATTTTTTGGGTTCTTTCTTTTTATTTTTGCATTGCTTAGCATTCTGTATTTGAAATAGGCATAAACCAAGATTGGTTATGACTGTGATATCCCTTTGGTTTTCACGATAACAGAAGTATGTCAGAGATAAATATACAATAATTAGTAAAACTGTAGTTAGTCATTCCTGCACGTAATTATCAATAGTCAGTTAATGGTTAATATTTATTGGCCTGGCCTGAATAGCAGATTATCATAGAGAGTTGTGCATATTGTGCTGTTATGATAAAAGCAAGCACATATTAGTAGCACCCCCATTCATGCCAATGACAGATTAAAGAGAGTTTGACACTCAGGTTGTCCCTGCCCTGCATTAAGGTCTCAGTGTAAGTAATACAGTCCCTAAGTCTGACATTGCCTTACTTACATTGATACTGTAGTGCTATTAGCAGTGCAAGGCCATACTAGCTCTCAGAATTGCTTTTTGAAACTTGTACCTATTTAGCTCACTGCCCCATTTTATATATTACACCCATAGTAAGCTATAGTTACACTTACAAAAAGGACCAGTAACACCAGATATTACAAATTTGTTAATTAAATTGACATGTCTTTTAATCATATCTACTACTATTTTTTTTAAAGCCAAAATCCTTATGTGTATTTATTTGTATTTTTTTCCCTAAACATGCTGCTTGCAGACATCTCTTATCTGTTATGTATGCAACCCCCCCCCCATTATTGCCTAAACTAAAACTAGACAAAGTGATAGTAAACTTATTTTCAATTCAAAATTTTAAAGTGCAGGTTAAGTGTTGCCTATGTATAAATACATAAGAAACATTTTAATTTTAGGTGTTATTAAAGAAGAACTAAAGCAAAAAATAAAAAAGCAGGGTTAAAATACTTACCTTATATAGAGCTGATTCATTAGTTACAGCGTGAGCTGTGCTGTAATTAGCTGGCACACAATGCTTCCTTCACAGCGCTGGCTGACTGAGAAGCCGGCGCAGCTGCTCCTCCTGACTTCCTTCACTGGCCTCATACATAATCACACTCATTGCAGGGAGCGTTTTCATTGGCCCCCTGCAATGAACATGATAATGATGTTTAAGGCATTTGGCACCAGCAGTGAAGTTGGGAGGAGCTGCGGCACTGGCTTCTCAGTCAGCCAGCACAGTGAAGAATCATTGTGTGCTGGCTAATTACAGCACAGCTCATGCTGTGACTGTAATGAATCTGCTCTATGTAAAGGTAAGTATTTTAACCCTGCTTTTTTATTTTTTGCTTTAGTTATCTTTTAAATAATACTTGTTCTGCCTAGGGGAGATTCTTAATAGTAGAAACTAATAATCTGCATCGCAACTTTAAGTGAACATAAGGGGTACGGGGTAAGAGGTAAACAGATATTTGTACTAGTTGCCTCCCAGAGGTATATATTAAAGGAAGCCATTGCTTTAACAACCAGTCTTGATGAATTGGATGCTACAAACCTTTAGGTTTTGCAATGGATAAAAAACTACATTTTCTGAAGGATGCAAAACACTTGTTCATAGTATATGTTAATACTTATTTGAGGAATGTCACTTGTTTGATATGAGAGCTAATTGTGGCTTGTAGGAAGAAAAAATCCTATGAACATTAACAAAACAAAAAATAGAAGTAATAGATTTAATGACAAGACCAAGTAGGGCAAAATAGGGTACATCATAACACAGCATCAAATCTACACCCTTACTACACTTGTGTAGGATAGCCTAAAGAAATGAATCAGTGTTAAATACATTGAAGTATTTGTGTTAGTGTAGGTGCCCTGTACTCTAAATCCACCAATGTCTCACCAGAAAATATTCTCCTCTCATCAGATATCTGACAATTTTTACAGTCACTTGGTACATCTATTACTGAGGTACTTTCTCAAATGTGTAAATCTTTTCTGGCAAAAAAATATATAAATCTGAATACGTCAGTATCAGTGTTTTGCTGCTGATATGTAACTGTTTAAAGGTTAGACTGGATATTACCAACATTGTAAAATGTTTGAAGATTTACCATTCAAAATACAGGACTTTTCCCATAATAACACATACAAACTCATGATCTTTTCACATTTTTGCTATTAGGGCTTTTCACATATTTTATGACCATGTACAGTTAGACTGTACTTCAAAGTAAGACTTTCACTGTAACAATGACAAAAAGCTGACCTTTTCAATACATTATTATTTTTATAATGAAATGTCAGGTTTCAGATGAAGGCTGAACATTTTGAACTTTGGACAAAGTGACAGGTATCTTTGATTCTCCTGGACCTGGGGCCTTTGTCACTGGGTGAACATGAGCTTTTAGGTCTGCTATTCTTTCTTTAAATTTTTGTTGAAGATATTTTTCTTCTTTGGAATAACTTTTAGCAAAGGCAGACATCAAAAGACATGCTGCCAGTGTAGTACCTCCAATACAGAACAAAATGGCCCCTGATAACTTGCAGATATCAAGAGCTCCATTAAACTGAATTGCATGGCTATCCACAACAACAAAACCATCTTCCCCAAAAGCTTCGATTTTAGGTGGTACCAGAAAACCCACTGCGAGCACTGTTAAACCTGCCAGCATGAGAATTATGCCCGATATGAGTCCGACCTAAAAAGAAAGTTTACAAAGTCAGTTGTCAGAAATAATTAACTTAAGATGAATGATTGCTACATCTGCACAACAGCAAGTTACTTTACCATTGCTATGAATCATTAAAGGAGGTAAATTAAGGTGTACCTGTCATCTCAATACACTAATACTAATGCAGGTTGTACTAAAGAAATAAATGTTTTTGTAAATATATATTTATTTTAAAAAATATACCTTTATACAGTATTTCTCTCTGTCCTCTTCCTTGTCAGCCTGCCTTTTCTTTCCTGAGTTGGGTGGGCGGGGCTAAATGATGATGGACATTATAGCTCCTCCAATAAGATCCCTACCAAATCATGATTTAAGGGATTTGATTGGGGGAGCTATAACGTCAATTATTATTTTAGCCACACCCACCCAAAACTCAGTAAAGAAAAGGCAAGCTGACGGAAGATGACAGAGAGAAATGCAGTATAAAAGGTACATTTTTAAAAATACATTTATATTTACAAAAACATTTATTTCATTAGTACAATCTAAATAAGTATTAGTTTTGAGGCAACAAGTACACTTTACTAATGATATTGTTTATTGACATTGCCTTCAAACCATCAGCTCTAAAAACTAATATACTTCTAACACAAAGGGGGTAATTCAGCATAGTTCGAACTTACCTCCCAATCCTTCGCATCAGCTCGTATAGACTGTTACGCGCTCACAGACGTTCTACACATGGATATCAGCGAACCCTTTAAAGGTATTCCAGTCTCGCGAGGCAACTCACCGAGACTGGAATACCTTTAAAGCGTTCTCTGATGTCCACGTGTAGGACATCAGTGAGCGCGTAACAGTCGCTGCGAGCTGATGCGAATGATCAGGAGGTAAGTTCGCACTATGCTGAATTACCCCCACTATAGCTATATAAAGATATAGTTACAGAAAATCATCCAACTCCTACCCATGATATTGAGCATTAAACCATGAACTGAATTCTGGTGTCAGATCGCTGGGGCCCTGCACAAGTCACTGATCATGTTGATATACCAGCATACTTAGGGCTCCTGTGATGACTGCCTTGGTTGCTGTTAATGTAATTTAAATCCCAATGGTGATTCACTTGAACTTTGCTGAAAAATCAAAAAGTATACTAAAATCAAGTATCAGTAAAACACAGGTATCACCATCATAAGTTCATTTTTCTACATGATTATTTTACCCCTGTTATTTATTAATACTTTTTTTAGATATCTTTTTCATTTCTCTTTAGTTAGTTAATAAAGATAAACTTTCTTTTTTTTCTGTAGAGCTAAGAAACAATCAGGGGGTTTAGTAATCCATAACAACCAATTAGAGTTTGGCTTCTATTAGTCTGCCTTCCCTTTACCAGTGATTGGTAGCAGGTGATTGGTTGTTTTAGAATACTGGACCTTATACTATTGTTCCTGCTAATACTTTCCCCTAAACATCTTTATCAATGACAAGGCTATGGTAACAATAATGGGTCCAAATCTCACCAATATACTGAAAGACATATTGGGGAGTGACAAAAATAATATATTTATGTGTCTTAATTACCACTTCCCCAAAATCCTAGTATGAAGAAAGTTTCAGGTATTCTGACATTGCTGCTAGTCTCTAAAAAGACATGAAACAACATGGATCCATAATCCATAGTACTACAGCAATTCAACTTCAGTATTACTTGGATCCATAATCCATAGTACTACAGCAATTCAACTTCAGTATTACTTGGATCCATAATCCATAGTACTACAGCAATTCAACTTCAGTATTACTTGGATCCATAATCCATAGTACTACAACAATTCAACTTCAGTATTACTTGGATCCATAATCCATAGTACTACAGCAATTCAACTTCAGTATTACTTGGTTCCATAATCCATAGTACTACAGCAATTCAACTTCAGTATTACTTGGATCCATAATCCAAAGTGCCAGAGCAATTTAGTTCAGTACTACTAAGACTGCTTCATATTCAAAACAATGGTTGAACAAATGTAGGCACCTAATATATTTCTAATAAAGCAGGGGTGGCAATCCTATGGCACGCATGCCAGAGAGGGCACTCGGAGCAGTCACTACCGTTTTCTCTGACAGCTATCATGGAAATTTTTATGTCGGATCTGCAGCCTACAATGAAGGAGCGCTCACTCACAGGGAGGATCTAGGTAGGATAGCCATGACCAGAGGTCTGAGCTGGTGCAGGCACAATGACATCACTCATCAGTGCCTGCACTTCAGGAGAAACCACTTATGAGTGAAGTCACTCACTGGCACTCAGTGCTGAAAAGGTTTGCTAACACTGTAATAAAGCATACAAAATTAACAATAATCTTGAGAAGTTAGCTTTGCTCTTTCTCATACTCATATTATGAATCTAATTGGTAAAAATATTTAGTTTAGATATAAAGATAGAATTTTAATTAAAAAAAAACAAAAAAACAATTTTTCACTTTGTTATGTAAAAAGTAAATCTAAAACTGAAATGATTTGGGATACCTTCCAGAATGTAGAGCTCCACCTACTAGGCGATCTCTGGATCTGAAAATCATCATCATATTCCCAGATTGATGCTGTGCAGTCCTCATAAAACTGGTGCAGGTAGGACCGAACTCCATAACGATGATATCCTCCTTCAGGAGTGTTTTGAGATTGTTTGGACCCACAGATGTCAGCACAGGAACTCATCCTTAACAGCTACAATTTCAATCACAAGAAAACGTCACCTTTATAACATATATTAAATAAAACAAACATACTCTTTTGGAAGTAGAAACTCCTTAAACCGTACCTGTCACAACCACTTAATAATGTTATGAAGGGAAATAGGACAACAGCTGAGATACAAATTAGCAAGGTACATTGCATGGTTCCCTGTTGCCATAGCAACGGGGCACTGGAAATTGTACATTTCAACTCAGATCTCTCTTGGATAATTTGGAGGAAAAAATGAGCCGCAATGACAGCTTGTTACTGTTAAAAATATTATTAAAGACATAAAGGATTGGCGAACACCACATGTTAAAAATAATTTATTTCTGAGCCATTTAAGCAACCTTTAATTATCTCTCTTCTTTAAGGTAGTTTAGAATATATGATTGACCTTGTCTCCTTTGAGATATTTCACTATATTTCTGCAATATCCCGTGAATATTTAATTGATTTTGACAGAGCTGCTGCAATAATAAATCGGAGCTAATGTAGGGCTGCTCAATTGGAGGCCCTGATATGATTCTATATACTTTTAGTTCATAAAAAATATAATTTTATCAACATTTTAATAGGAATGTCTCTCCAACATGTGGATTTAATACATATTCAATTCTCCTCTGCAATTATTTAACACTGATCTAGTATGCAAATGTTTTTGATTACTCCGGACTGAAGTTGGTGGCATTTTCAGAAGAGATTAATAGAAGAAAACAAAAAAACACTTAACAAAATGTTAAAATGCATTACTGTAGAGGTAATGTAACCCGCTCCCTGCAATATAACACTATGGGGCATAGGCGTGCGCACAGGATGTGACTGGTGTGCCCAGGCACACTCTAATGTGCAGCATGCAGTGCAGGCACCATTAACAGCAGGGAAGGAAAGCAGCAGGGAGGGGGGCAGGGAAAAACTTTACCTTTAAGAAGTTTTTCTTTGGGGGCACACCCTAATGAAATGGCCTGCCCACACTTATGCTATGGATATTATTGACTAATGTCTGAATTGTCATGTAAAGCTGTAAATTCACCAGCTAACAGCGGTCACACACTACCTAATAGACGACTACTGTCGCAGTCGTGACTTCATTATGGGAATATTGTAGCGGTCACAACTTTAATATTGAAATATCATCACAGTTGTGATGATTATTGTTGCTGTTTGTGTATGTGTGTATAATTTCATTTATAAAGCACCACAAATTTACGCAGCGCTGTACAATTCAGCAATACAAATTTAATACAGACATGGGAAAAGTGCATTACACAATACAAGTATAATATCACAAGGATACTTCACTAAGTGCTAGGGTGACTTTACTGAGGTAATCCACTGTTTAGTCAATAAGGAGTAGAGAATCGGTGCGTAGCCACCCAAAATGATGAGAATTCACTTTGACAGTCAAATTCTCACTTTAGACAATAACCCCCTATATTTGTGAAAAATTATATTCCTGCCTTTTTGTCTTAAAATGTAGGGATTTCGATACATGTATGTTGGATGTATGTAAAACTGAATAAATAAAACATTAATTATCATCACGTTTTAATATCATTAAAACCATTCTAAACTGAGTTATTAAACTATGCTAGTCCACATATCTACATTATAGAGAGTGAACAGGAAGATTTTCCAAATTACATTAACTAACTAATCTTACTGATAACTCTTAGCAATAATAAAATACTCAGGGTTGTTATTCTCTAAAGTCCAAATTCAACTGGCAAATTCTCAAACAGTGGATTCCCGTAGCAAATCCTCGACTGCCACAATTCTCCCATTATAAGGTTGTGACTGTGACAAATTTAAAGTAGCAGCTGCGACAATATTTCCATAGTAAAGTCGTGACTGAGACAGTATTAGTCTATTTTGACTGTCTTTAGCTGGCGAATTCACACCTTTACATGACAATTTGGACTTTAGAGAATAACCCCTGTGAATCTTGCAGGGAACATTTATTTTGATAAACTACTGTTCAAACCTTCATTATACATCAAAATGGTACATCTCGAGTCTCCATTTCCCATAATTCAAAGAGTAGAAGCCCCACTTCCTCTGACAGACTAAAAAACTTTCAGACCAGACCTACATGACAGAAATCAGGTATGGTTTTTTCAGCTCACAGAAGCCACTGGCAAAAATTACAAAAACATGACATAGGTTACTTTCAAAAATCTTTAGTATTGTGAGAGAAGTCCACACGTGTCAGTATCACTTTAATCATTACTTGATAAACATACCCATGTTATCATTACTATGAATACTTAGGAGGTTATTCACTAAGGTGCGAGTTCGACTGTCGAATTCGCAAACAACGGATTCCCATAGTAAATCTGCTACAATTAAAGTTAAGATTGCAACAATTTTCCCATAATAAAGTAGCGACTGTGACAATATTCTCATTATAAAGATGTGACTGGGATAGTAACAGCCTATTGCGAATGTCTTTATCTGGAGAATTTGCACCTATATGCAACAATTCGGACTTTAGTGAATAACCCCCTTTAGTGTGTTACTTATGCATTACGTTTTGTCTTTCATGAGACAATGAGTCACTGCCACATCTCTGCTACACTGGAGTGCCAGCAGGTTAGGATAACTATGAATGTTCAAATCATTAAGCCCATGTACCAAAGCAATAATATATGGAGGTAGTAGTAAGACTATAAGCACCTGGGTAGCTTATTTACCACAACATAGGTAGATCTTTATATATTTTTGCTGCCTATTTAGTGAAATGAAGCACTTTTATAGAAAATATGTCATGTACAGGACCAATATAACTAATATATTGACTAACAGAATGAATTCAACCCTTTTGCATTTTGTGGACATAGAGTTGCACTGGTCACACCCTTTGCAAAGGAGAGCTTTATGTGATATGTTGAAATGCTGGTATCAGTTTTGTGTAGAGCATTTTAAATCAAATATTATATGATTGTATTTAGAATATGCCCTAAAGGATCAGTTTTCCATAATGAATGAAACTTCATATAATCACAAGTGATGATGTTATTTTATCACGATTGTGATCCATGTAGGGCCAAAATGCACTGTTTACAGTAAGGTAAGTCTGCAAATGTGCAATAGTGCTAGTTTTCTATACCGGAGTTATAATAGTTATGTGTTTTGTGCATTTGACAATCCATATGATAACAGTTTATTCATTATTTGTAATTAGACGCGTGACATATTTTGTTCTGCCAAAGATCACCTTTAAACTTTCACAAACATTCTATTTTCTTCTGATAAAACAAATATTTGAAATATCATTGTACTAATGTTTCAGAGTAAACCCTTCTCTGTTTGCATTAATAATTAAATGAGGACCTAACAATTGAGGTTAAACGTTCAATGAGATTTCTTCCATGGAATATTCTCACGCATTCCTCTTTCTCTCCTTTGCAAAATGGTGTGAGAGAATAGAGATACAATTTTATGGTAGGAAGGTTCCCTATGGTTTAAATTCTAACAAGAGTCAAATACAGAAGATGTTAAAATAAGAAAGCCCTGGTCATTGGAAGATGTCATTGCTGCTGGTTGCTTCTCCTTTCTCAGGTTCTGCAGTGTGATTATTGCTTGAAGACATGTCCATTTTTAAAGAAAGTCTCCAGTTAACTCTTTTCTGATAATAATTCTCTAGGTGTTTTCTCTCTTCATGCTCACAATCTGAAAGCTTCCTTAGTTTCAAATGTATTGTAATACAGAGGGAATTTAGCATTCATTCACTTAAGGCAAGCTCTCACTTCTATTATCAGCCACGCTCATTGCTTCACTTACTCTCCAGTCTGTTCTACCCAGATTCTCCCTCTTATACACCTTTATTTCCTTACTCATTCCTCTATTTATCCCTCTATATTTTACACTAATTCTGCTGAGTAAATAACATACCATTCCCATTACTCCTAATACTGCTTTTTGCACACTACTTCCTCCACTCACTCTCCTGCTTCTGCCATGCTGGTGTGCCAAACGCTGTCATTCATTTCATTCACCTTTCTGTGAACTTGTAATGAAATAGATAATCAATGCTGCTGTATTGTTGGACTTATTTTAAGTTATTTTTAAAAATGGTAGGGTTTCAGCAATTAAAATGCAATTAAGCAAGAGCCACACAATATATTGCATTTAACATTAGCATTATAGTATGATACATTTAGATGTTTAGTTCTGCAGATGCAGCCTGTTCATTTTAATAAGAAAAAAATGAAAAGTGCCCGTGTTTAGATTTGGCAGTCTTTTATTGTAAGTATAATTTCTTAAGATAAGCAGGTTAAATAGCCTTTCAGAATCATATTATAAAGCCCACATCCTATGTCTTGGTTTTGTTCTTTAGCTGATCACAAGATGCTCACGTAAGGGGATTTTTTCGAAGGCTTTTCTAATAAAAACATTGCTTTCATAGCGATTTTTACTGTTTTGTATTTATGGATTTACTTTTATTCCCCTTTTTCCATTTTCTTTATAGCTTCCACCATGATAAAAGGACCTCTGATAAAAACTAAAATGCTTTGACAGGTACCAGTGGGTACATTTGTGATCTGCTGATTTCTCCTTCCCTTTAAACCAGCTGTTCTGCTTTCTCCAGGATTTAGAATATAAAGAATGGTTTTAATGTTTTGCTTCTCTAGCAATTATTGAATGTACAAATGAGTAGTTTCTGACTGGCTGTGGACTAAAGTAGATTTCAGCATGCGAGACTGATATAATAAACAGTGCAATGTCATTACTGCTTATTCCGAAATTATTCCATTTGTTCTTGGTGACAGAAAATATTAAAAAAAAAGTCAGAAATATTCAGATTAACTTATGTGGAGAATAAGGGGACCTGGGAACAGAAAGAACCAGGAAAAAAAAATTGATTAAGAGAATCCTGTTTTGCATATTTATCAGAGACTGGATCAAATGGACTTCTGCAAGTGAACCCAGGAAAGGGGAAATGGACTATAACTATGAACTATACTTCCTAAAGAAATACATTGAAAACACAAGTGTTTAATTATGTTACCTTTGTTGTGGTCATTGCTGTAACAATTGCCTTTATTAATGCAGCAATACTTTCTGCTTACTTTACTTTTACTGTCCTCACTACTAGTCACTGTAACTAAATGGGCCCCTCACAAAAATCTACCACAAGCATGGGAGTCTGCATTAAATGTTTTAAGGTGTGCAGTGCTATGAGGTCAATACATTATTGCTGCACTGGGATGGATTGGCGTTGCTATATAGGATATAGTGGCGGCCATCCATTAAACAAATAGAGCCCCCCCATGCCCACCCATGACCACAATCATTGAGTATCTGGACAATGGTAATTGCAAGTATGAAGGAGATCACAATAATAATGGCAACATGCCATTGATAAATATTCCCCAAAGCTGGGGAAGATTTGTTTATCTTCCACTGGATGCAGATAAAGCAGATGGGTGGAAGGTTTTATTTTTTACCCTTCTTATATCACAAGGTATAAATAAAATATTCCATACCTTATTAACACATTACCAACACAATTAAGTGGGAGATCAGGTATACGGGTAAAGCTAACAAACAAATGTAAATTAGTTTGCCAAAAACATTGAACTTTCCCTTCTTTCTGGGTTGGTTTTGCAGATATATAGAAAAAGCTTTGTACTTTTAAAAACAGGTTCACAAACTTCAACCAAATGCTTTGATGCTGCTCATTCTACCAGCTGCCATTTAGATTTGCATGATACAATGTAGTCCATGTCCATGACTGCAACTTTATATAAGCCATAGTATATTAATTGCAAAAGCAAAATGTGGCTCAGTCTATATGTTGCTGAACTACCTGCATACTTAGCAAATTAATCTGCAGCCGATTATCACATTGTTACCAGGTAAAGCATAAAAATATATTAAAGATGGCTTGCCTGTAGTAGACACTAAAATTGTATGAATGCATTTCTACCGGTATCTCTTATTTCCACCGTATTTAACAACATAATGTGTTCTATATAGCTGTGTGCTTAACAGCCGTAGTGAATCCTGCCAGATGGCTTTATTAAAGTTAAAAAATACTGCATATTATGTTTGCTTAACAGATTAGTATTGGACATGTGGCAAAGTCCTTGTGACCTATTTGGCTGCACCCTGTTTGCTCAGTCAATAAATAAACTATCTTGGGAACATTGTCCTTATAAATTCTGCTTCACTTCAGAGAAAGTGTTGATGTAAAGAAGAAAGGAATTTAAATGTGACAACTTAAATTTCTATTGGTCTGAAAATTGTGGAAATATTCCTCAAACCTTAAGCAGTTTAAAGAGACTTAGGAGGTTACTGGCTAAAGTCTGAATTGTTGCGTAAAGATGTGAATTTGCCAGCTAAAGACAGTTGAAATAGACTGCTACTGTCGCAGTTGCATCTTTATAATAAGAATATTGTCACAATCACGAGTTTACTATGGAAATATTGTCACAGTCGCAATTTTAAAATTGTTGCTGTTGCGACTTTACAGGGGGAAAATTGTTGCAGTTGCAGATTTTCTATGGGAATCTGCTGCTTGAGAATTTGACAGTCGAATTCTCACTTTAGTCAATAACCCCCTTAGAGAGTTTTGAGTAAAGTCAGAATTCGACTGTCGAATTCTCAAACAGCAGATTCCCATAGAAATTCTGTAACAAATTTCCCATTGTAAAGTCGCGACAATATTTCCATAGTAAAATCATCCCAATATTCTCATTATAAAGACACAACTGCGACAGTAGCAGTCTATTGTCTTTAGCTGGCAAATTCACACTTTTTACGCAACAATTCGGACTTTATCCAATAACCCCTTTAATGACTTAAAGAGGAGCTAAAGTCTCCTAATAAATCACATTTGTTAATTTAACATACATTCCAGCAAAATACAGCATAAGTACAAGGCAGCCATTGTATCCATGTAAGGTTCACCCCCTCCAGAGAAAACTACTGCCCAGGGCAAATTCTTCTTACAGAGCATGTGTGAAAACCAGCAGTGTGTGTATTGACTTGTCAGCTAGAATGACAGGAGGAATAAAGAATAAATACTTTTGTAAGCCCTACATTCTTGTGGAAGTATAGCTTAGTGGTTAAGGTATATATTTTGCATGTGTAAGTTTGTTGTTGTTTTTAATTACTAAATAAGGCAGTGGTACCTGTATTTTATGAATACATTTAAGTGATTTTGTTAAGAAATAAAGGATTTAATAAGCTAATAAAACCAATATCAAAAAATTGGAATTCAACCAACAATCTTCCATATAAAAACTTTTTAGCCACTATGCTATACTTAAACAACAATAGAAAAGTATTTGCAAAAGTAATTCTTTTTACCATTACAAGCTTCTGCTAAAGCTGTGAGAGTTTGCCTTTTATGGACCATGTGACAATCCAAACCAATCAAATAATGTGTGATGACGTGTCGGGATTCATTAGAATATTAATGAGTATCCAACATGGTTACTGTGAGATACTAGCACCAGCAGTTCTCTACAGCCCAAAGGTACAGATTTGCTGCTTCATGATATAGTGGTTTAACCTAGCAGACCTTGTACTTTCAGCATATAAGTTAGGAATAGGTGATATCAAGCATTTAGTAAGAAACAAATTGAGGTATTTTCTCTTTTAATTACCCATTAAAACAATATTATTTGCATTGTGAAGCTTCCTTTCTATGGCAGTTAGACATGAGGAGAACTACAAGTAAATATTCTTTTCACCTGC
This sequence comes from Pipa parva, assembly GCA_019650415.1. NCBI lineage: Eukaryota > Metazoa > Chordata > Amphibia > Anura > Pipidae > Pipa > Pipa parva. The sequence continues at coordinate 15,093 of WMED01003859.1, forward strand.
TAAGTTTCCACAGGGCAGGATTAAGGGGGTTATTCAGGAAGCTCCGAAGTGAGGC
>WMED01003860.1:7791-21528 GCA_019650415.1 Pipa parva
CTCCCACCCCCAAAAAATCGACAAATCAGATTTGTTCTTCACGTTAAAGAAGTACTAAAGGCTCATTAATACTATGGGTGATTTATAAGGGGGAGAGGGGAAATACTTACGGGGTGGGTGTTTTATGGGAAGATGATAGAGAGAAACGCTGTTTAAAGGTACATTTTTTTTAATACATTTATATTTACAAAAGCGTTTATTTCATATTTCATTATTATAACCTAAATTAGTATTAGAGTTGTGAGGTGACCGGTGCACTATAAAGTTGCAGTTATTTCCTGTCTGGTCATCACTGATAAATGATTTTTGAAATATATGTATACTTCAAATTTTTTTCCTTTTTTTTAAATTTTTACAGGCACTCCTCTCTGTCCTCCTCTGCAGCTGTTCATTTTGGAATCTCAAGTCAGAGAATTTATGATCGGGTAGGATTCAGAGGTCATTCAAATCAAGTCCCTAATGGGAGATTACAAATAGATCAGCTGAAGAAGTAGTAGAGAAGAGGAGGTGGCTTCCCTAGAAAAATTACAATATACGTTGTAATCACTGAAAATAAGTAAATTAATATACTGCAGAAAAAAATCTTTTTATAATGTTAAACTTAATTTAAAATTGTGCTAAAGATGTGAAGTGTACAAGACTACAAGAGCTTTTGAATTGTAACTGTACTACTAGGAAATAGAAGTGATAACATGTCCACTGCAGTGTATAAACAGTGTAACCTGTTACTTTGAAGCCCACAAGAACTGTTTTTCACAGCATCCCAGTCACTATTCAGTGACATCCTGTAACCCTATGGGGCCAGTTCACACACAGTATATATATGCCACGTATTGTAGAACCGCGCGTCTAAAAAATACGCTGGTGTATTTGTGTGGCATATTTTCTAGACTCGCATTTCTATAGGATTTGCCTAACTCCAGTATGAACGCTCCCTCGGCGTTCGCAGCTCCTCCTATCTGGCTGCATTTTGTGTGCGGCGTAAATATGCTGCCAAAAATGCAACGGCCAGCATTCCCCATGCAGCATATGCGCGTCATACGCTAGTGTGACCGGATGAAGCCAAGTCTATAGGTTTACACTGTGCGGCTTTTGCTGTTTTTATGCGCAGCTTATATACGCCACACATAAAAACACTAGTGCAGTGGTTCTCAACCTGGGGGTTGCGACCCCTTTTGGGGTCGAATGACAATTTGCCAGGGGTCGCCTAACACTCCTCAGGATTGTCTCGGATTTTTGATACAATTTTAAAGTTGCAAACGCAACAATAGTTCTATAGTAAAGTCGTGACAATAATTCTATACTAAAGTCGCGACAATATTTCTATAGTAATATGTTTATGTGAATATTGTCGCTGTTGTGACTTTAAAATTGTCCCGGTCATGGATAAAGGGTTGCGGCAAAAAAGATCGAGAATCACTGCACTAGTGTGAACCTAGCCTAATTATAAATTTCATGTGTCATTCTGCAAATTATCAAAATGCTAATATATATGTATTTCAATTTTGTAGTTGTGGAGAAATACAACTTTTTCTGCATACAGATAGAAATTTCAATATACCTGAAGGGAAACTTTAATTTCAAACAACATTTTTGTTTACACCTTGAAATAATGTATACTGTTTAATTAAGTTAATTTTGAAGGTGGGAAAAAAGCTCCAGTATTACTTGTGCCTGTTTTGCATGTCACGGGCTTCAGGGCTATAAACAAATCAGCACAACCTGGTGAGTTTATCAGCACACTGCTTTTGATTAAAGGCAGAAAATAGTATTTGTAAATAGTCATTTTATATACTGAATAACAGCATTATTTCGCTCAAGACAAAGCTTAACCGAATTCATCAACGGGAGAAATTTTACAGAGGTCTAGCAATCCATAGCAACCAATCAGAGGTTGGCTTTCATAATTCTATCTCTCTAATACCAGTAAATGCTAATTTCTGATTGGTTGTATGGGTTATTAGAACTAGTGACCCACCGGAGGGCCCTGCCTCTGTGGGCCCCCTCAGGTATCCTGATGGGCCAGTCTTATGTTAATTAGACCTCTGTAAACCACTGCCCCTGTTGCCTAATTTCCCTAATAGTAGTATATTCTCAAAGTGACAAGTTCATAAAAAATGTCTTTATTATTATTAACCTTTATTGGTAAAGTGACAGCAGAACTGTTCATTAGGGTATATAACGTTGGGTAAATTAGCATTTAAATGGTTGCAAAACCCCCATTATGTTAACAGTTCATAATGTATGTAAATGTGCATTGACATTAGGGTTAACAGTGCTTACATTCCTAGGCCTGGTTCACACACAGCATAAATGCACCGCATATTTAGAAATGCGCATCTAGAAAATATATAGGTGTATTTCAGTCCAGTATTCCAGAAACGTGCATTTCTATTGTACTTTCCAGTAATAGTGTGAACGCTTCCTTGGCATTCTCGGCTTTTCCTATCTGGCCGCATTTTGTACGCAGCGTATATTCGCCAGCAAAATGCAACATACAGCATTCCAGCATGCGGCACTCACGTCATACGCTAGTGTGACCAGCAACAGGTAAGTCCCATAGGTTTACATGGAGCGGCTTTTTCTGTTTTTATGCGCAGCGTATTATACGCCACGCATAAAAATGTTAGTGTGAACCTAGCCTTAGGAAAATTACATTTTACACTGCTTAGACCAGCCCATTGGCCCCTGTAGGATCTAACTGGACTTTCCATTGTGTCTTTTCAGTCAGCTACAGATGCACTGGGCTTTAATCAGCACAGTTGGTGATAAGCTGTAAAACGTAACTGTCACAATAATTGATTAAAAGGACAGTAACACCAAAAAAAAAAAGTAAAATGTGTGTTTAAGGTACGGTATTTATACTGGAGTATATTTAGCTTTATAAATTGGGCTTTCAGGGACTTGCCGTGAATATGTTTTATTTGAATGTCCATAGAAGACAACGAGACTGGTTAGTCTCTGTTTAACAAATACATATAACATGGCCACCATCGGTAAAACTAACAGACAGAAAGCGATTTACATGAATTCATCTTCAGATATGACAAAAATACTTTATTTACTTTTGCACAGTTCTCTTTTTTTTCCCCAGTGAATTGCTCAGCAGACTGCATTGATTAATGGTTTATTTGTAGCCTGCAAGGGACTGTGGGACAATATCTTTCTATATCTGTCAGAAAACGTGAGCTGAACTGCTGTGTTGGGAAATCCATTTTTTTTCCCATTTAAAGGAAATCATTTTTTGCCATGTTAATCTACGTTATAATACAGAATACATTGATTTCAGGCACAAAAATAGTGTCAGAATAGTGTTCCTTTGAGATGAAAGTAACTTCTCTGTTGTCTCTAAAAGACAAGTAACACCACAAAATGAAAATTCTTTAAATGCATTTATAGTTACTTTATATTTAGACTGAGCAGTACTTAATTCACCCTGGGGTTCTAAGGCAGTGGTGGCAAGCCACCACCTTTTTGACACCAAGTGCTGATGATGATGTCATTCTTCAGCGCCAGCCCCCGATGTGCAGGCACTAATCAGTGACGTCATTGCTCCTGCTTTGGGGCAGAGCTCTGGCCATGGCTATCCTGCCTAGATCCTCCTTGCGAGTAAGCGATCCTTCAGTTTAGGCTGCGGCTTATGCTGAAGGAGCGCTCGTTGACTTGGGGGTTCTAGGATAGCGTTACAGCAGTGGTGGCGACGGCAGACATGCCCACAGAGAGAGCTCTGGGTGCCCTCTCTGGCACGCATGCCATAGGTTTGCCAGCGCTGTTCTAGGGGGTAAAGTTTGTCTCTTTAGGTAATAGCTAAATGTATTAAATGCAAGGTATATACGAACAATATACGAAAACTAAGAGAGACAAATGCAGTGAAAACACACAAACCAAAATGTGCCTGTGTTTGGGTGCACATGATTTAACTTTTTACAGAAGTTCAGAGCTTTCATTCGGAACGGAAACTCAATATCAGTGTTATCAGTGTGGTTAAACTAACAAATAAAGGGGATGTGGTTGGGGATGACACTGTTGCATATCCAGGATGTGGTGTACTGACTAATGTTGCAGATGCAGTTTGTTTCCCATGTTCGCTTATAAATAACCCTTTTGTAGCCATATTGCCCAAAGCATATTCTGCAACAGCATGTCAAATCATTTATTTATTATGGCTATGCTCTAGTTCTGAATGAATGTTACCCATTATTATTTAAAGAGCAGTACAGCTGAATAATGTATTGTATAGCCAGGCACACACACAGGGTAAACAACATGGATTAAAAGTGGTTGGCTCTTTTGACTATTTTGGCATCATTTTGTTTGTAAGTAGGTAGCAGTACTGTTAGTTATATAGCAAACTTACTGCTGGGACTGGGGTGCTTTATTCCCCCCCCATACCCCCCCAATATATCACCTTGCTATCAATCCCCAGCAATAATTCCCAGAGGACAAATAGATTTATTGAATTGTTTAGACAAATGAAATTAAAAAAAAAAAAACGATTAACAGTTGTAATGGTGTTGCCAGAATAGAGTGGTTATGCCATGTAACACCTGTGTAGGTAAAATATATGCAAAAAAATGGTTGTTGTCCCCTATTTTATTGTTGGTAGAAAAAAGTATTTTTTTTTAAGTCCTAGGAGTGCTCTGAAGGGAAGCAGACATGCCGGGTAGTGAACTCCCAAGTGATTTATTTATTCACATATCACCTTACCTTAAAGATGCCCGAAACATGTAAGGTGATACGTGAATAAATCACTTGGTAGTTCACTACCCAGCCTGTCTGCTTCCCTTCTTTTTGGATTCATATTGCTGTATTTGGTACCACGACAGAAGTACAATGGGAACAGAGGCTTTATTTTGATCTAAGGAACGATTTTACCCACTCCCCTAGGAGACTCCTTTTACAGAATATATATATATATACACACACACTGTTAAGTTAGAGTGGTTGTGTTAGTCCACAGATGCAATATATATATATATATGTTGGGTGGTTCCCTTCATCGTTTCATTGGCATGTTCAACAAATGAACCTGAAAATGGTGGTATTTGTACTTTCAGCATATTCCCATCTGTGTCACTATGAAGTGGTTTTCTATCCATGGTTAGGTTTAAGCAATTGTTTTATCATAAAGAAATTGATGTGCAATAATGCATAATAATGGGTATGGCACACAGATTATATCTCCACGAAATTCAATTAATTTAGTATGTTTTTGGATTGTGGGAAGAAACCAGAATAACCCGAGGAAACCAATGCAAGTACCCCCTGGTGTCCAAGGTGATAACCAGGCCTAGAACCCAGCACTGCAAGGCAGCAGTGCTAATTAAAGGAGAACTAAAGGTTGAATAAAAAAAGACATATAAATGACAACGCAGTTCAAGCTGTGACTGCAACATTTCAACTTACTAGAAGGTATTTTTTTATATGTCTCCTTTTTTATTTGAACTTTAGTTCTCCTTTAAATGACCCATTGAACTGCAGAGCTTTTATAGGTAATAATTGAGCTTGTTTGGAAAATATTATAATGGAAAAGTGTCCATTTCAGATCTCTAGTTCTCATTGGTGCCTTTTTTTCCAGAAGAAAAAAAAAGTGACAAGAAATAATCATTGTTACAATGCTTCCATTTCACATGGAACTCTAGATGATACATATTCATGAAGTGCCCCAGAAATAATCATTGTTACAATGCTTCCGTTTCACATGGAACTCTAGATGATACATATTCATGAAGTGCCCCAGAAAGCCCAGTTTATTAAGGATGGCTGCAATCTGCAGAAAGATAGCGAGAACACAAAGCAATAAAAACAAGAATTAAACTAAAATAAAAAGATTTTTACAGTTACTACAGAGGAGTAAATGTAATGCCGATACAAATAGAAGTTTTCTTTTTCTGGTGTTACCGGACAGTTAAAGCTGACCAGATTTAGAGAAATAGAATGCTGCTTTTGCCACAGGACAGATTGTGAAATTTCTATGACGCTACCTTGTTTAATACTGATGAGTTCTTGAATATGATGCATTCTACTACCTGTGTTTGTCAGTGGAGATTGCGATGGATTCATTTTTAGTGGTTCTCAGAAGTTGGTGAGGCATTGGCATAAGGGCAGTTGCCCACTATGGGTTTTGACTCCAGCCATGAAACTAGTGTTAAAATGTTAAAAGCAGACAAATCATGGATCACTGATGAAAAGGTATAGAGCCATAATCTGTGTTGGGCTACAGGGCTATGGAATTTTTCATGTGACAACCACATACAAATGCTATAGAACAGCCTCTCCGAGAGCCTCACTGACTTACCTGTTCTACCATTGGGGATTGCTTCTTGCTTAATGAGCTGACATTTTACTGTGTTAAACTAGACAAGGAAAAATAAGGAATATTGGAAAATCTGTCTGATTAGTAGTATAGGTTTAAGAGTGCAGTTACTATTGCATGGGTGAACGTGTGCATCTGTGCAATTCCATGAAAATGTTATGGAGGAGTTTTACATTATTGTGTTGGGTTTATAAATTGTTGCCATTGTGCGCGGAGCTGGTAGGAGGTTAATTTTATGGCAGTTGAATAAAAGCTGATTCTGCAATAATATATTTGTATTAATAGACAACTATACTTGCATACAACTTCTGCCTTGTTGTCTAATGACAACAGTCATTACATTTAGGTCACAGAACAGATCTTTAGGTGAATAGTGGGAAGCAGTACACAATTATTCTGAGCTTTGACTTTTCAAAAAAAAAAATTGAGTGAACATAGGGGAGACAAGATTCCCTTGTGTGATGGTGCTCTTGGGCTTTTTTCACACTACACATTGAGTGCCATGAGAATAAATCAATGTAGGAACCAGACAGTGAAGCTCGCATCCATTGATTTCTTTTAAATGTTGATGCAAGCTTCTTTTTTCCTGCAAGTGCACTTTGAGGCTTTCAGTATTGTCTCTTCTTTCGCAACAGCTTTCAGTAGCCTGAGTGCATCAGGATTTCCTGGTTTGCGTGTTCGCAAAGTCGGGTAGCATACACGCAATGACTACCACATGGGACCAGTCTGTCTTCACTCTCTTTAGTTTTGAACAAGGTGAAGTGTATTTTACAAAATGCTACAACTGGATCTGTAATATAAAACTCTATCGCTTTGAGCTATAGCTTTTGCTTTAACCATTTCATAGAATATAGATCTCCATGTTATTAACCTTTGGGCAATGTTTGTAGTTTGATGTGATTAAATTTGCTGGTTTGGAGGTGACTATTGCATTGAGGGAAGTGGGAGATTTAGGCCAGACCAAACTACTACTCTGGTAAAAGCTCAGCACTTACTAACATGTGGCCCCGTTGGCTACCATTCTAAGTGCTGGTGCCCTGCCAGATACTGGCAGATTCCAAGACTGGGGAATTTGTAGGTCACATGCACTTTTCAGTGTCCTGCATAGAGTGGGTAAGTAGAGATAGATGTGTATGCATTCCATAATGCTAGTGTGGTCACAGCCTTACAGTTAGATACAAACAGGAAAATTTATCAACAGGGGCAAAAGTAGGTCTAGGAACACACAGCAACCAATCAAAAGTTGACTTTCATAATTCTTGTTTCCCTGTATGCCAGTGAATGCTATCAGCTGATTGGTTGGAAATGTTTGTGTAGAAATCATTACAGCACATATCAGGAGAAAAAATACATGTATATCAGTGGTGCCTTTGTTGGCTAAAGTGAATACGATAAAAATGCAAGTCATGTTGTTTAACAGACCTCACTCAGACCCATTGTTTTCAATGGTGCTTTACATAAAACATGTACAGGAAGTATGCCCTAAAACCCATTTTTTTCTCAAGATAAATATTACACTTTATAGACACAATTTAAAATGTTTGGAAGCACAGATTGAATATATAGTAACTACTAATGCATTTGAGAGTTTTCAGTTTTTGGCATTGCTGTTCTTTTAAAGGGATTATTTAAACTGGTGTTTCAATTTCTTCACTTGATTTATCAGTGGCTGACACAGAACAGCCCTCTACATCTATAACAGCATGTTTGTGAACACTGAAGATTGACTGCATTTTAAACAGAGGAAGCTGGAAAATAATGAAAAGAATACTGAAATGGTGGCGTGCAACCATGGTCATAACTGAAGCATACCATCTAGTGCAGCGGTTCTCCACCTGTGGGTCGTGACCTCTTTGGGGGTGGGACAACGTTCTCACAGGGGTCGCGAACATGCTATGAAGCCGACAGTAAGCGCAAGTCCCTTTATACAAGGGTTCCTGCGTGGTGACGTCGGTCCCGAACGTCATCGCGTGACACCGTACGCAGATGTCATCACGTGACGTCAGTACCCAGGGATCGTGGTCTCAACAAGGTTGGGACTGATCTAGTGTATGGGATTTTCTATATATTCTGTTTATTTAAATGACATTGCTGAACTATCTTTTTTTTTTTTTTTTTTTTTATCGCGATGTCCTTGTTAAGCATTGTACTTTATAACAAAACAGGCCAAAGCCTCAAATATATGATTGCACACAAGCAGGGCCGGCCCCGAGTTGGTAGGCAGCCGCCTAGGGCGCTGCTGGAGGGGGGCACTATCTTGGTGCTCCCCCTCCTCCTTTTCCCTGTCCCGGCTGTGTCTGCTACAGCGTTCATCCCCCCCGCACTGCTTTTAAAGTCTTGTGATCGGATCACATGGAGAAAGGGTAGGTGAGAGAAAGGAACATGGAAACTGCAGAGCTACACACTACCTTGCACTTCTTGACCTGCTGCACTGTATGGGGCACAATGGAGGGGAGGTTACTGGGGGGGTGGGGCCACATTTCACATTTTGGCATTGTCACCTAGGGTGAAATTAAACCTTGTTCTGGCGCTGCACGCTAAGCTTAAAGTGAACGAACCCTGAAAACATTGTCTAAACAGAAATGTATATTTTATTAAGTGTTTTTATACAAGTGCTGTTGTGTACATTGGTGGATAATACTTGCTGAACAAATCTGGTAGATAGGGTTGGCCATATTTTTATTTTTAAAAGGAAACCCTTTTTTAACCTGATCCACTTTACAAACCCGCATATTGTTTTGTGTGAATCTGTGTGTGTGGTTTGTGCTGTTCATAGTCCACTTACTGTATGTCCATAAAGGACTTGGGGAAAGCCATGATGCCAAATAGAGGACTTGTTTCAAATCTCTTGGCACAGTAAACTGGATATATCCCAGGATTAATGCAATTTATTCTAATATCAAGAACTGCAATAATCAATTTCTGCATATGTCATTTATATTCAACAACAGCTTTTAAAATATATCCATATGATTTTATTGCACAAACACATGGGCATCTCCATGTCCTTAGGCCTGTTTAATACAGTATTTATGTATTCAGATTTAATTTCAGGACTGTCGCACACCAACGCTTCAGTCGGTTATACAAAACCTTTTTCATGATTGCCTTTTTTTTTTTTTTTGTCTAAAAGTGGGGTTGTAAATTTAGGCTGTACAAATGTTTTTCCAAGAAAGTTGAGATGAAATTTGCAAACTGTTACAAACCACATTAATTGCATAGACATCCTACTAACTTACCAGGAAATGAATTAAACACGTTGTTCCAAAGAACCAGCTCAAAGAGTTTTTATCAGACCATTAAACATCATTTTAATGTTTTTTAAAATGGTTTATGAATTGCTTAAGGTTATCTAACAGAAAACCAAATAGATATATCGTTTTTGCAATTTCCCCTCTTTCACATTCCTTTGTAAATCATGAGATTCTTAAAATGTAGCTGTTCTTTTTTGCTGAGTTTGTGCTGTTTGTAAGATTACTTTTATATTTTAGTTTTCTGAAGTTTTTACATATTCTGTAGTTCAGTAGAGTATTGGCAAATGAGAGAAACTTGCCAAAACAAAATGTTAGATGGCTGTCCATCTGTATCTTTTTAAAGAAGGTGGGCCATGAATGATAGCCCAGTTCCAAAGCCTGTCACCAGGCAGTAAAATATATATGTGTTGGTTTCTGATTGGCTGTCACAGCAGTTTTATTTATATTTTCTGCTGCTGTCATTTACCTTAGCCCTGTCAGAGTGCAGATAAGTGTTCCATCCACCCTCCTTTTCTTTAATTAATGGCACAGCTAATTCTATTTGGGTGCGTCTTATTAAGCGAATGTTCCTTTTCTTCAACTGCTGTGGAAGTAGCAGGGGACAGGGGAGGGAAGGAGACCAGGCAGGGGAGGGGAGGAGACCAGGCGGGGGAGGGGAGGAGACCAGGCGGGGGAGGGAGGGCATTTGGTTCAGAATATTTTTTGGGTTATTTTCCTCCTTAAAACCCTAGGTCTTATGCTCAGGTGTGTTTTATGAAACAAAAAATAAGGTACATATAGTATTTGTTATGGATGTTAATGAATAAAGCCAGGGCTACTTCTTCCCCAAGCAGTTGTCTTATGCTATATGGTGAAAGAGTTGACTAAATAAATTGTAAAATTAGGGTTTTATCAGTCAGGTCTTTCCATTTAATGTTTGCAATCTGGATTCGTTAAGGGTATTGGCAGATGTTGAGTAATTAAAATATATTGCCTTCTACCAAGGCCAAGTGTGTTGTGCTATACAACAGCTTCGTGTGCTCCCAAGAAAGAATGTATGTGAGAATCTTTAAGTTTAAGGTGATTATGTGTTAAGATAACAAAAAGGTTCCCTCTGGTCATTTCTAATTGTAAAAATATAAAGGCAGGCAGTTTTGTGCAACGTTTCACAGTAAGTCATAAATAGGGGAATTCATCAACAGGGGCAAATGTTCACATAGGTCTAGTATCCCACAGCACCTGACCAGCAATTGGCAATCAAAATACTAAGATAGCAGTGAATGGTAACAGTAGGTGTGTTAGCTCAGTGGAAGAGCATGAATTTATGAGTCTAATAAGCCTGTCTGCGCTGTTTCATATAAATGGTATGAAAAGGCTTCTGTGAAGTACTGGTTGATTCTGGAAGAAATCGAACTGTTCTTTTTTTATGCATTTTCAATAGTGCAAGCCGTGAGCAAGAAAATAATAAAACAGTAGCATGGTATAAGGGGTTAGCAGCCTTTCCTTAGGCTAGGTCATGGGTCAGAAAACTTTATTATCAAAAGGGCCATTTTGCCCCCTCTTCCACTAAAGAAAAGTAGTCTGTCGCGGCACTACATAACAGTTTAGAAACCTTTAAAAGTTTTAAAGGGGTTAATTCATTAAGGTCCGAACAGTCGCATAAATGCCCGTATTCGCATCCTTTTGCGACTTCTCCAAGTGCGCTTCAACAATCAATGCAATGTGATGAATTCGCAAACAATTCTGACGCTTACTCCAGTCGCGAACTTACAGAACTCTTCGCATCAATTTGCGTGTGTGGCACAGGTAATTCGGATACTCAGAATGCAACAGAGTCCGTCACAGGGGCTGATTCTGCAGTGCGCATTGGTCTGAATTCACCTGTTTGCCTTCGCCAGATCAGAGTGGCGAATTGAGGGGTTGATGGCAGGGCTCCAGTGTTGTGTAAAGTAACTATTCATTCAAAAGTAACAATGGTGACTGTGACTAAATTAGTCTACTATTAAACATGAACTAGATACAAGGTGACATAAAAATAAGTATTATTCACTTATATACAGTTAGTGGGATATGGTGAGACTGACGTCACTGCCCTTCACTGGAGGAATTTGCCTCACTCCAAATGAGTTCTCATCCTACTATTGTGTGACTGACTACACTGTGCAATGCATGCAACCGCATCCGACGCTTTCCAATGAATAAGAAGGAGTGAATTTGCGGCTTCCTAATCGTATTGACGCAGAGATACTATGCAAGGCGAATTCGGACTTTAATGAATGACCCCCTTAATCTTTTTTTTTTTTTAGTTTTTCCTGTTGCATCACAATACAACAAAGAGAAGAAAATAATAACAAAATAAAATATATAAATCAAAATTATATTGATAAATAACCTTTATTCATTCTTCATTTGCCAATCAAGGCAGAAGGAGCCGCAACAAGGAGGCTGAAGAGCCACATGCGGCTCCAGAGCCATGGTTTGCCTACCCCTTGGCTATTTTAACTCTAGCGTATGATGTGCAACGCATCATACGCTAGTGTGAAGAAAAAAAATAGAAAAATACACCACAGGAAATTTTTCTATTGTGCGTACCAGCGACAGTGTGAGCATTACCTTAGTGTTCACAGCACTTCCTCTGTGGTCGCATTTTGTGTGCGGTGTATCATACGCCGGCCAAAATGTGACATACAGCATTCTGGACCCAGCGAATGCACGTCATACGCTAGTGTGTCAAGAACTAGGTAAGTACTATCGGCTTTCATTGAGCCATATTTTTTTTTCACACTAGCGTATTATGCACTGCGCATAATACGCTAGTGTGAACCCAGCCTTAGCCACAAAGAGCACAGTCATTCACCTTATCTGATATTGAGATACTGGGCATAGGTTAATCCAAATCTTCTGTTTGGTTTTGGCAGCCTGGATTAGAAAAGGGAACCTTTCCACATTAGGGCTTGATAAATAAAATGAAGCCCTGTTATCCATATGCACATTATGTGAGTTCAGTTCCAGAAAACCAGGAAGTATTCCTGCTAAATGATTTTCATGTGCTACTCACTTTAAGGAAATTGAATTGTGCATTTCTTCTCGCTGTGACATGCTTGCTCACTTATTTGGTCTTTTCATCTGCAGTCAAATACACTGAACAACTGGAGTGAAGAAACCAGAAATAGCAGGGTGCCTTATTATCCCTCACCCACTGTGGAATGTAACGTGTATGGGCAGAAAGAGAAGCCAGCAGCGGCAGAACAAGGAGCTGTTCCTCCATCGCTGAACAGTACTCTGGAACACATTGTAGATCAGCTGCATGTGCTGACACAGGTGAAAAGCACAAATTATCTTTCTTACTTCTGAAAGGAGGCATATTCAGTCCAAATGTAATGTTTATTCCGTTATATTGCATTGTGGTTGAATATCACATTACAAAGGAACAAATCAATCAAAAATAATGTGTACATGACTTAATACACCACAAATGGATGTTAAAGGGTATGAAAAGTTTGGATTAAAACAATTATTTATATCTGACATGTATACATATAGAAAGCCAACCTAAACATTAAAATGTAAAAACAATTTTGGGATCAGTAGTACTTGCCTCTTGTTTAAACAGTGCCTCTCCCCCAGTCCTTCTGTGTAGAGACTCTTCCTGTATAGTGTTGATAAGCTCTGCCCCCTGAGGGATATCACTCACTATTCAGAGAGCAGGTTCTTGTGTAATATCCTTTACCCTTCTCCTTATATAAAGCCTGTTCCTAGCCCTGAGCATGTGCAGATAAGAGCTGTTCGACCACCACTGTGGTTGGCTATGGAGAGAGGAAGTCAGTGAAAGGAGGGGGAGTGGCTACACACAGCAGAGAAATCATTGATAGGGAGAGAGCAGTTACAGAGGGATATTGTGCTCTGCTGAATTAATAAATGAGTCAGAAGTTTCTCAATGACTATCTGACAATAGGTAAATGGTGCATTCTTTATAGACAGTGTTTATCCCTTTGAAAAGATGGAGAAAAAAAATTAGTCACTCCCTTCCTCCCCCTTTTTATTGCTATATCCCATCCTCCCCCTTTTTATTGCTATATCCCATCCTCCCCCTTTTTTTTTCTCCCCATCCCTTTCCCTCTGTATCCCATCCTCCCCCTTTTTATCGCTATATCCCATCCTCCCCCCTTTTTATCGCTATATCCCATC
>WMED01003861.1:0-21527 GCA_019650415.1 Pipa parva
ATAACCCCCCAAGTGTTTGTACAGACATTCTAACATAACAAAGCATGCTCATTCCCTGCTTTCTGGGACTATTACCTAAAGAACCCACGATCTAGCATTCTTCTATGCAGTATATGTAACTTTAACTTTCCATACATTAAAACAATATATTTACTCACAAATGAAAATTAGAATTGTTTACTGGATATAATTTTTCTAAGTAATGAAGGCATTCGCAGGATTACATAGTTTGTCAAGTTGAAAAAAGATACAGGTCCATCAAGTTCAAGCTAGAAAAATAAATAAATAAAATCCATTGTTTACCTTGTTAACCTAAAATGTAGTTAAAAACTAGTTTAAATATTTCCCCGTTTGCATAGAAAAAATGTGTTACTCCTAGTAGCGATTAGTCTGGATTTACAAGGTAGAAAATATTTTTATGGATTTACATTACCTTTAAGGTTATTTTAAAAAGCCACCTTAACCTTCTGTAACAAGAAAAGAAAAACAGCATCCAAGATATTGCACACACAAATATTTATTGAATAACACTACAAACAGAGTGAAAATAAAAATAAAAACAATTAAAATACATGTGCACCCTGTGGGAACACTAGGGTGAACACCAAACAAAACAAAAACCAAAAGACTTTTCAGATATAAAGTACAAGTGTATTTGGATATACACAGGTGTCAACTGTTGCAAAAGGTATATGGTCATTCAGATTCCAGCTTAATGAAATGGTGTACATGATAAATTTCTAATACACCAAGAAATGCAGGGGAAAATATATGTATGTTTAAGTACATACATACTTAGATGCAGATAGCATAGAATGGAGCCATGTTAAACAGTTTGGCACTTAAGTATCCTCAATTTAGAACAATGATGCCAAGATTGTAAAAAAAAGAGAGTGCATAGACAATGAAAATACTGTTAGCTGCATCAAGAAAAAAGCATATTGCTGTGTGCACACACAAATGGGACCCTGCAGGCAGCCGGATGAAAGAGACGTCAGGTGAGAAGGCTAGTAGCCGAGAGCCAAACGCGTTTCGCCGAGGGGCTTTGTCTTAAAGTTAAGATTGCAACAATTTTCCCATAATAAAGTCGCGACTACAACAATATTACCATTATAAAGATGCGACTGAGACAGTAGCAGCCTGTTACAACTGTCTTTAGCTGGCGAATTCACACCTATACGCAACATAGTAACATAGTAACATAGTTTATAAGGCTGAAAAAAGACACAAGTCCATCCAGTTCAGCCTATTTTTCTGCTATCTTGATCCAGAGGAGGGCAAAAAACCCATGATGCAAGAGCCAATTATCCTCATATTAGGGAAAAAATTCCTTCCCGACTCCAAATATGGCAATCAGAATAATTCCCTGGATCAAGATCCCATCTTCAGTTATCTATTACCCATAGTTTATAATGTTCTTACACTGAAGGATCAGAATAATTCCCTGGATCAAGATCCCACCTTCAGTTATCTAGTACCCATAACTTGTAATGTTCTTACACTAAAGGAAAACATCCAAACCAGTTTTGAACTCTTTAATGGTATTAACCATAACAACTTCTTCAGGCAGAGAGTTCCATAACCTCACTGTTCTTACAGTAAAATATCCCCTTCTATGTAGATGCAGAAACTTTCTTTCTTCTAAACGTAGACTTTGATTGGACTTTGATGGATAACCCCCTAAACCTTTTTTCTTCCAGCCTTAGAGAGTGCTTACATGTCTTTTGTTTTGTCCTAAAAGGGAACAGTTTATTACAATATTAATAAAAGGACCAGTTATATATTTATATAAGGTGATCAGTCCGTAATCTTCTTTTCTCAAGGCTAAGTAAGTCTTTTTTGAATTTTTCCTCTTAACTGAGGTCCTCAGTTCTTCTTATCAATTTAGTTGTCCTTTTTCAAATCTTTTCCGGCTCTAGGACATATTTTTTAATGTAACAACACTGAGATTTTTACTTCAAGATGGGGCCTTATAAATGACTTGTACAGTGGCAACATTAAACCTTTTATTTAATATGAATGCTTTTTCTACAAAAGAATATTTTCTAGCTTTGATAACTGCAAGTTATGCATTGTTTGCTATTACTTAGTCTATGGTCCACAGCTACTCCTACATCCATCTCCCAGGGTATAAAACAAAATAATGCTAACCCTCCCAGTGCATAACTTTACATTTATCTACTATAATATGTATAAGCACTATATTCAGCCAATCAACTCATGCATCAAGGTGGCCTTGTAGATTGCCTAATTCCATCCCAGGTTTAGTAATTAAGCTGAGAAAAGCTAAAATGCATTATAGATTTAGGCCTAATTCACCATTGTGCGAAGTGAGCCGCGAAGCGTTCGGCTCACTTCGCACATGGTGTTATGCGCATGCTGATGTCCTGTGCGCGGACATCAGCATGCGCATTAAAGGGATTCCCCTCCCGGCAAGAGCACTTGAGTCTCCTCGCCGGGAGGGGAATCCCTTTAATGCGCTCGCTGATGTCAGCGTGCAGGATATCAGCGGGCGCATAATACCATGTGCGAAGTGAGCTGAACGCTTCGCGGCTCACTTCGCACAATGGTGAATTAGGCACTTAGAGTGTTACAAGCTGCTATTTTGTGGTTTGTAATGCTGGCCTTCCTGATTATGTCTAATTCCTGGGCTTGTTCTTCCTAGGCTGCAGAGAAGTGGCAGCAGGGGATTTAAATAGCAAGTGCTGCTTCAGTCTTCAGTTCTAGTGTTCTGATATTTCCTGATCTATGTGCTCCAATGATTGACATATCTGCTTTCATGTGCTTCTGTGTTTCCATTTCCTGTACTCCTGTGAGTTGTAGTCTTACTTTCCTTTGTATCTATGTTCTTGTTCCATACACTCTAGTGAGTTACAATTCGGTTCCCTTGGGGCCATTGCTATTAGCTGGGGCAGTGAACTTGGGGTTCCCTTGTGGCCAAGTCCATACCTCCTTGAGGGGGTTAATGGTAAAGATCAGAGCTCCTTACACTTTGTACTCAGGGATTAACCAGTGCTAACCCCACAGTGGTAAGAAGGATCCATCTTTCTTATTCCTCGTGGGAGCTTCAGGGTGTCCTAAGTAAACCTCAGATTCTGTAGGCCATAACATGGCGGCTGGCAGAAAGCAAGAGACAGGACTCTAACTAAAATAACATGAGGTATCATGTTTTATCTTCAAATAGGGGTTTTGTGAACAAAGAAGGGAGCCAGGGTGGGTTGCCAACCTGAGGAAAAGTTTTTTACAGACATTTTTCAAAATATTTACCATCATGTAACACAGTTTCATATACACTGCAGGTAACAGATTGTGTGTAGTTAACTGCTCCATATTTTTTATTGATCAGGACTTTATTCTCACTAACACAGGAAATTTTCTCCCTATTTTTAACAAACTGTCAGAAAATTTTCATTTAGAAACCCTGTAGGTAGGATATGGGATAAGGATAGCAGCAAAGGACTTAATTAAACACGATGGTATGGGTTTGCTTTGTAGATGGGTCTCAGGGTATGCAGCTTAACCACTGGGGCTAAATAAAATCCCTTAGAGTCAGGCTATTATACCATGCTGGAAATGAAAGACTACATGTAGTGAATAACTGTACTGATAACTCATACAAACTGTAACAGTCATACGATTAGCTTTGCATGAGGTTCTTATGATAGAAATAGACGTCTTTGTGCTTCCAGTGATACAGTAAAAAGAGAATAGGTAGCCGGTCACAGGGACCAGAAATTGTAATTCTTCATAAAAAGTATTGTCCACCAGCCTAACTGAACAACTCAATCATGTTTGTTAGGAGGTTCTAGGACTGGGTGATAAAATGTCATGATATATAAATCCATGCTTGTCAGTCACATGGAATTTCTCCATTACAAGGAATAGGTTAACATAAGGAAGCTGCCATGTGAATCCCTGTAGTATTGTTTATTGATGTATTTGGACAGTCATCTAATGTATTCTTGATATCAGCACTGCTTACTTAGTTTACCCCTGATGAACATCACATTATGATTCAACACTGCAGCCATCATAAGTCAGCCCCTCTGCCCTCCCCTGTGAGGAGAAGCGGAGCTTGCAATACAGTATGTGGGGGTGTGACATCCTCACATAGACTCACAGCAGGCACAGGCTGCATCAGTTCACACTGACAGCAGCCAAGCAACTCCTCACACGCTGAAGAGTCCAAAGCATGGTAAAGTAACTGTTATATCCTTTCTACAGAAGTGGCTCATTTAGTGTGTGTGTGTGTGGGGGGGGGGTTACATCATCAGGTTTACCTGTTATTATGTTTGTTTGGAAAATATAAATATTTTCTTTGATGACTTCTATCACAGACAAGGAGACAAAACTGTTGTTGTGTCTGGTGTAGCTGTAAAGAAAGGACTACATCTTATTATTGCTTTTGCAATGACAATTTGCTATTCTGGAAACTGAATGAAACTTTGTTAAAAAGTCTCAGTATGTTTGGGAGTGTGCAATTGTGTTTAACTGAATTCTTATACTGCTGGATGTAGCACTATTCAGTAAGAGCTAAACCCTAACCAGCAGACATAACAGTGAGCCTCTCCAAGCTGTATCAGTCCTTATTAGCACAGGCAGTTGACATTCTGGAGAATACTTTGCTTGCAATTACCCTGATATGCCTTTATAGCTGTAAATTACCCATGTCCCTTTGCGTACGGTACAGTTTAAATGCAGGATAATGGAGAACATAGAAGTAAAGGGGATTACAGGTCTAAGTAAGACCAAGACTATAGCTGGTGGTTTGTTTTTTATGTTTTAACCACATGCTGTAAAACTGCCACAAAACTCCATGGAGTTTATCAATCAAGGTCTTTTTTTATAGCTATTTGCCACTATTCAATTTTAGTCGCATCTTTTTGAAACATTTTGCATGGTGAATTTGCATGGCCAAGTTAATTCATAACAATTTGCATCAATGTACCCGTTGCGTTGCATGAATTTGTGCATAGCGTATTCACTATTTCACCATTCCTTGCATTTTTTCACCAGTACTTTCACCAGAGTATGGTCGCATAAATTACAACAATTATTTTTACATTCATTTTACTGGCTGACAATTCCCTCTCACGTTGGCACTTGCTCAACACATTTTCTTAGACTTTGGAGCCAAATATCACCAGAATAGTAGCAGGAACCCTGCTATAAGTCCTGGATTTCACCATGTTCATTTGGAGAAGCCAAATCAACATGTCCACACCAGCACACTTTGGCAAACTGTAACTTTCACACATGACGAATACTCTAATTATCTATGAACTTGCAATGACACACTTTAAGGTTTTTACATTTCAGGTTCCAACAAACCACTGTCACTGTTGAAGCACAAACATTATATTATTAATATGAGCAACTTAACAAGTATGGTATATTAATCAGTGTTTATTAGGATTTGACTTTCTATGTACATATGACAGACAAAAACATACCACATTATGAAAAGTTTCCTTTATCTCTGTATGCAGGGAAAACCCTTTGTAGCTGTATAATAAGAAGCATTTCTTTCTCATAGTATGCACTTTATATAATAAATAATAAAACAGCTGCTAAAGCTCTGAAGCCACAAGCCATTTAAATGTTATGCACAGGGGCATATGTACCACAGAGAAAAGGGAGGTATCTGCTACCAGGTCCATGGGGGGGAAGGGCCCAGAGCTGTCACCCATATCACTGGTGATAGATAGTTTTCATCAAAAATGGGAATTTTCCAAGGCATGAATTCACTGATTTAACCAAGTAAAAGTGCCAAATTGAGGGAGTTAATGGCAGGTTCCTGCTTGGCAAGATTTGACTCAAAAGCCATAGAAAATTACCCAACATGAGCTAAGAATTGTCTGCCATGAAAGGGATGAAAGAATACAATTTTTCTATGTCTATTCTCTAGCAACAATACTGACAACCAAAATGTTGACATTGCCCATTCATGCCTATGCTATCATTAGAGATGAGAGAGAGAGTTGTCCACAGAGGGAGTTTTACTGGCATTATCTCCTTTAAAGTGTACCTTTCATCTCAAAACTATAATACTAATTTAGGTTCTACAAAGGAAATAAACCTTTTTGTAAATATATATGTATTTAAAAAATGGACCTTTATACAGTGTTTCTCTCTGTCATCTTCCCTGTCAGCCTGACTTTTCTTTCCCAAGTCAGGTTGGGTGGAGCTAAATAATTATTGACATTATAGCTCCTCCAATCACATCCCTTAAATCACAATCTAGCAGAGATCTGATTGGAGGAGCTATAATGTCAGAAATCATTTAGCCCCGCCCCAACCCAACTCCAGAAGGAAAAGTCGGGCTGGCAGGGAAGATGACAGAGAGAAACACTGTACAGTATATAGGCACATTTTAAATATACATATATATTTACAAAAACATTTATTTCATTAGTAGAACCTAATTTAGTATTAGTTTTAAGGTGACAGGCGCACTTTAAACAGATCCATGTAAAGATAATGTCACAGTGCTGCAATATGACTATTTTCTTCAAATTTGAAACAATAAGCCACCATTACAGTTAACCATACTCTGCCTGATAACACTCCAAAATGACTATCTGACATATATTCACCACATCACCAGGTGAATATACTGTTTAGCGGATATGCAGAATTGACTGTACAACATTTTGGGAGAATTGTCGCAAAGTGTCACAAATTCACTTCAGGAGGCAAATTTCCTCTTTGATGAATAACCCCCTCAGGTTTTAGGTTGCAGGTTGCATGCAGATATTTACTTCTGTCAATATCAAACCCAAAATGTCCAAAAACTAATTATGATCTCTAACATTTACAAAATTCTACTGCTTGTTCAGCTCTACATGTTTCTTTCAGAGTGACTCCTGTTTAGTTTTTGTGACTTATCAGTATGCAACATTTTCACATGAAAGGAATGGAACAAGTCAGGGTTAGGTTGGCAATTCTTGGCCTATGGAGCAGTTCCAAGTAAGCAGTTTGTGCAAGATTGTCCAGAAACATTGTTCACATATTGCAGTTTTGTGTTACGCTCCCGGCATTTAAATGGGCATGTTACTAAATTATGTGGAACCTCAAGTTTCTTCTTACATAAAGGCTACAAAGCTTTCAAACTTACTGTAGTCTTTTTCAAGATTACCTAACTAGCAAATAGGGGAAAGTAAAAAAAAAACAAAACCCACCGTTATAGTCCCAGTAAAGGAGTACCAAATGAAAGGGAGTGCTGGTTAAAATCATAACTTTAATTCATAAACAACAAAAAATAAAAAAGCAGAAAATGCTATTTCCCAAGCAACACCCAAATCAAAATAAGTGCAGTGAAAAGTCAGAGTCCCCACTGCAGTGCTGAGCTAAGGGGGATTTTATTCACACTAGATAAAGTTTATCCTCAGTCATTAGGAATCCTCTAATTTCTGGCTTATACACTATTATCAATCTTATCTAAAGAGTTTGCTTAACTTAGCATTTTTATTTTCCCCAGGTTGTTTTAGTGAGTTCCATATGCCTGCACTCTATATACTTAGGGTTGATGTGCATACACAGAGAAACATACTGTGGAATCATGCCATATGACTTAAAATTGTGTACATAGAGGATTTATGTATTTTCCCTAAGAAATGTATCTTGCCCCTTACTGCTTTGTCATAAAATGTGTGTATTTTCTTAGGGTGGGATTAGCTGGCTATAGCCAGCACTGATGTCTGTACATTGGTCCATAAGGAAGTTTCTTAAGTCCCCCTAGAAAGCTTGCTAGCCATTTGGAGCCTTGCTGGGCCAGGATAAGTGGTTTCAAACTAATTTCTTTACAGGAAGGACCAGTGTTAGCAAAGCCTTAATGGTCACAGGCACTTTATAGGGGGTTATTGGCTAAAGTCCGAATTGTTGCGTAAAGGTGTGAATTCGCCAGCTAAAAACAGTCACAATAGACTGCTACTGTCGCAGTCATGACTTTACTATGGAAATATTGTCACAGTCGCCACTTTACTATGGAAATATTGTCACAGTCGCGACTTTAAAACTTGTCAAGATCGCGACTTTACAATGGGAAATTTGTCGTGGTTGCACGTTTCCTATGGGAATCCGCTGTTTTAGAATTCAACAGTCGAATTCTCACTTTAGTCAATATCCCCCATAGTAACTCTTAACTAGTTCCAGGTATTGTTCCTGTGATTGGGTTTGGTAAGTGCACCAGACATGGTGGAGACCAACTTTATTGTGTAAATGTGGCCTCAATGCCCTGTATATAAACAGTGACCTCAACCCTGAGGTGCTGAGTGAAAAGATTTGGATTGGGCTTTATGCATGAGTTTTTTTTAGGGCAGTGGGTTTCAAATGGTTTCCGCACTTTTCTCCATTCCCCTCTTCATTTTTTCCTAAATGCTTTGGACTCAGCCTATAAACTTAACATGCCTACAGAATGATGCTCTTACTACCTTGTTTCACAGCTGGTATAGAAGTAAATGTAATGTGTTAGTAACTCTCAGTCATTTCCTTTTTTTTTTTCTCTCAAATCACATGGAAGAAAAACCAGACACATTTTTTCATTGTTGGTGTAGAGCAGGAATGGAAAACAGAAAGAGTTTCAGGGAAACATATAACAATTTGGATATTGACAATTAAAGTCTTTAATAAACTGACAGAGTCTCCTGCTTCTTGCTTAATTGATATGAATTTAAGGATGGGCTTTGTAGAGCAGTAGTTTGTTTGGGATGTTCTATTGTATGACCAGTCTTGGCCATAAGAGTGTAACGGCTGTTTCTGCATTGCTCTGAGCCTCTGTACACTTTATGAGTGGTCTAACTCAGGGTTGGCATAAGATTATACAGGGCCTAGGAAGATTCAATTTCTGAACCACCCTGGTCTTACTCTGTTTTGGTAATAAAGGTTTGAGGGATAGCCAGATCTTGTAGTATATAGTATATGTACAATATAGTTATGGTGATTATGGCTTTATCTTCTTTTTCTCACATACAGTACTATTGGAGAAATGGAATTATTCTGGAGGGATAGTCTAGGATGGCAGATTCTCCAATTCTACATCCATATAACTCTGAGGGCGAAATTTATTAAAGGCGGATTTTTTTCTGCCCGATCACAATTTTTACCGCACATTTGGAATTCTGATCGATTTGTGATCGCACGATCGGAATTGCGATCAATTTGCAATCGCACAATCAGAATTGCGATCGATTTACGATCGCACAATTGAAAATCTATCGAAATTCCGCATGTGCAAACGGAAATTAACTTCGGGTGATCGTTTCGCCCTTAGTAAATTTCGCCCTGATAATCCACTCACTTTAGGAAGTGAATACAACAATCACTATCTGATGTGGTTACACCTGAATTAGGCAAGGAAGAGTGAGCATTTGTATGAGTGCGTATATATATATATATATATATATATATATATATATATATATATATATATATATATATATATATGATCTGTCATGTTATTTGCCTTTGCTGTAGAAATAAAAGCAGCTAGCTCTAAAAAGACATAACATTTTTGATATAGATATTTTTTAATTAATCAAAATCCCCTTAGCAGTTGAAATCTCATAATAAAGATAGTATATTGAGACACAGAGGAAAATATCCTGTGCACTGCATATGAAATAATTTCTCGTTGTGTGCTGTCTATGTACTCTATGAGTTTTGTAGTATTAGTGAAGTCATATGCTGATGTCATGAAAAAAGAGGCCGGCCTTGAACTACACGGAAATAGGGAAAGAGTAAATGAGTCTAATAGTAAATAAGGCTCTCTTATTTTGCCCTACATAAATTCACAAGTGACATGACTATCTGTTCCTCAAATTGACTGACATTATTCTTTTACAAATTAATATGTGGCACTTATTAAACTAATTACTTAACATGATAGTAGGATTGTTTGTAAAGCAAAATCTGTAGAAGACAAATGTTACTTGTCAGTATAGTATATTTTGCCAATCAACAGCACTTGTTGCCCTCCTATCTATTTAATTAAGTCTTCCTCCTCTTTAGATTGTAAGCTCTATGGGGCAGGGACCTCCATCCACTTGTTTCTATCATGGCCTGGCACTTAGAGTGATGTATTTTCTTGATTATATTCTTGTAATTTACTTCACTTGTTCTTTGTTACGCACTTCCCTTGTCTATATTATAACTGTATTGTTGGATTGTCCATCGCTGTGTAACCTAGTGGTGCTTTACTAATAAAAATATACATACATTTAACTTACAGGTATTCTGTGGTATATACATTTCCCTGCTCCCCTTTTCAACAAAAAAAAAGCAGCCATGGCTCATTTAAAAATAACAATTACACAAATTATAATTATTGTACATTTTGAAAAGAAAACATATTTATACAGTAGGTGTCAAAACATAAGAGCTGCGTGTTTCACAAAGTATTTTTATGTTAAAATGAAGCTATTTTCTAGCTGTATTCTTACATCACACGTTACATTACCAATATTGCTTTTCTTAAAGGATGACTCAGAAAACATTACATCAGGGCTTTTCTGCTGGTCTCTGGACTGATACAGCTACATCAGATCACATTTTTTTCATTATCTGAGTCATATTTCACCTTACAAGTAAAGGCCAAGCATACCTTTTATAAGTTAGGGGATTCTTGGCAATTCTCCAGTATTTTGCTTCCTTTAATGGCATCTGCAATATTTTTTATACAAAAACAAAATATTGATAAATGACATTGTATACATTGGACAAAAGCACATTTGAGGTCATATGATCAACATTTACACATTTATATACAAACAAAAAACAACAGATAGCAGCGCAAAAATAATGTGTAACAAGTGAAATGTGTGGATTCTAAATAAAAAAGGTGAACCAATCAGGTCAAAAAGTCCCAGGATAAACAATATACAATATAGAACTCAATTCAAATGCAGCTCTCTTCTCTTGGGTGTGTCCTCCCACTCCAAAGTAAAACCTCCAAAACGAATTTCTGTGAAAAAAGCGCAAAAGAAATTTGCACGCAATGGTGCCTGAATCCGTGCAATAACGACAATGAAATAAGGAAACTCCCAAACGTGCCCAGATACATGTGGAGAAAATGAAATCACACCACGACAAATACCGGTGAATACAAGTATGTGCTAACTGCTCACCAGATGTGAATAAATCAATCAACCTTCAGATATTCCTGGCCATATGGAGACATCATCCAATCAGTGTCCCAAAAACATCAGATGCTATGATACGTTTTGGGGTTTCCTTATTTCATTGTCGTTATTGCACGGATTCAGGCACCATTGCGTGCAAATTTCTTTTGCGCTTTTTTCACAGAAATTAGTTTTGGAGGATTTACACATTTATGCAAGATCAATAAACAGATCCATGTATTTATCTCTCAAGGGTGAAATTTATTGAAGTGGTCTTTCCGACTTTACAGAGAGAAATCTCATTTTGTTCTCTCGAGATTTCATTTGAGATCTTGAGATCAAGTTTCTTGATCTCGAGTTTTGACATTTTCTCCATGGAAAGGTAGCCCATGCTTTACATTAGTGGCATCAGAGATGGTTCTGGCCCTATTGACGCCCTGGGTGAACCGCCCCTTGACCTTCCCTCTGCGCCCCCCCCTGCCCCGCGCCCCCCACTCACCTCCTCTAAGCGCTTCTCCACAATGAGGTAAGTTGAATGCGACAGAGCTCCTTGGCTGCTTCGGGTCTTGCCGGCAGCTGCCGAATACAGCTGACAAGACCCAAAGCAGCCAAGGAGCGCCGTTGCATTCAACTTGCCTGTCTGGAATGCTGGAGGAGGTGAGTTTAGCTATGGGCTATGGGCTATGTGGGTGACAGCGCCCCTCAAATAGATTGTGCCCTGGGCAGTCGCCCACATCACCCATCGGTAGAACCGGCCCTGAGTGGCATTGCTACCTTTCCATAGAAAATATAGAAAATTCGGGATTGCGAAACTTGATCTTGTTATCTCGAATGAAATCTGGCGAGAGTAAAATGAGATTTCGCTCGGTGAAGTTGGAAAGACCCAGAGCGGTCTTTCCGACTTTAATAAATTTCACCCTTAGTGGCTAAGATGTTGCAAGTGAAAGGGGGATAGAGAACTATTCAGCTTCTGAATATTTTCTAACCTGAAAAGGAAGTAAGGTGACTTGCTAGCAGAAGTTACAATTATTTTGTAGAATTGTACATTGTCATGAAAATGAAAAGACTGAGGGGGCTACTTGTCAAAGTGTGAATTTTCTCATAAATACATGTATAGGTGACAATACGCCACTTCTGTAAATGTGCTTGTTAACCAAAGATAATTTTTACAGTGATGTGAATGCATGCACAATTTCTGACTTCATGCACCACTTTGCACGTTTTTGTTTGCAAATACAACACTTTGGGGGGGGGGGGGGGGGGGGTTATTCACTAAGGTGCAAATTCGACTGTCGAATTTGCAAACAGCGGATTCCCATTGTAAATCCACTACAATTTCCCCAAAAGTCACGTAAAGTCATGACAATTTTTTAATGTTAAGATTGCGACAATTTCCACATAATAAAGTTGCGACTGTGACAATATTCTCATTATAAAAATGCGACTGCGACAGTAGCAGCCTATTGCGACTGTCTTTATCTGGCAAATTCGATTCTATACGCAACAATTCGGACTTTAGTGAATAACCCCCTGGGTATTTATCCTGCGTAAAAGAGCAAATTCATGAATATATTCTGCTAGGAAATCACAAATTAGACTTTACCAAGTGCAGTGACAAGTTGGAGAGCTTATGACAAGGTTTCTGTGACTATTCCGGTGAC
This sequence comes from Pipa parva, assembly GCA_019650415.1. Lineage (NCBI taxonomy): Eukaryota > Metazoa > Chordata > Amphibia > Anura > Pipidae > Pipa > Pipa parva. The sequence continues at coordinate 12,779 of WMED01003861.1, forward strand.
AAAATACCAACATCAACTAGGAATTGTCTACCATTGAAGTGAATGTAAAAAGCAACTGGAAATTGTTGGCAACAGTACTGGCAACTATTCTCTTAATAATGCTGGCAACATCTATTATTTTACTACATACATATAGCAAGCATGGCATCACTTCCCTGCAATATGACTATTTAGGCCAAATTCACTACAATTCGCCATCAGTCCTATTCACCAGACTACTACAGAAAGTACTTTGCAACAATTTATGTCATCGCCACAACAATACAAAGTTTAGCGAATAAGCACAATTGGATTTGTGACAGTATGAGCGAACTGGAATGCAGTGTTGTGAATTCACTTCTGGTACATTCACTCTCTCATGAAGAAGTCCTTCATCTATATGTGTTATGTTAGCTCTTAGGCAGCTGTAGACAGATCCTAGTATTATAATGACAAATAGTTAATGAAGAGTAGAATTATGTGGTTAATGTAATAACCACATAACCTGCACTTTAATATTTAGTATAATTCCCATCTCAGACCCAGGAAGAAGCTATATACTTTAGGGAAAGAAAATTAGGGGTACCTTAGTCTTGTGGGTGGCACTACAGGTGCACTGCCTGCATTGTCTGTATTTGCATGCTGCATTAGTAAATGAGAATGAGAACTTTAAGGAAATCGCACAAAACAGGCAAGCAATCATGCCTTATCATAAGATATCAAAAAAGTGTAAGGGGGTCAATCACCATTAAAAATAAACAATATATATAAATAAATAAATAAACTACAATAAGGTGAGAAACAGTCCAGTAGAGGTCACCCATTAGTTGTGAGAGTGTTAGCAAGTCATATTTTTATAATACATAGATTATATTGCATCGTACACAGTTGCATTGAGAAACTTGATCCTGGCTCTCCCTTATTCTCATCAGCAGGGACGTTTAAACCGAAAATGATGTTAACATAGGAAAATACCTTGGATTTATTTAATGTTAGCCCACATTAAATCTGGAGGTAGTTTAGGCCATAAATGGTAGGTTAAGTCCCTATTTATAAGAAAAGATGGCTTTCGTGTCTGTTAACCAACTGTCAGAGTATTCTTGCACTGGTATTGATGTAATGATGCATTAATTTTGATTTAGTTTGACCTCAAGCTAACTTTCTCTGTGTCCACAATTTTTCAAGCAATATTAATTAATATATTTTGATCTTTATTTACAAAAATCACCATATTCTACAGGGCACATTTAGATCATACAATTAACATTAGTATCGTTAGCTTATTTGCCAGCAGCCAAGTACCAGCTTGTCACATGGAAGAAAATGAGTTAGTCACAATAGCTTTTGTTTGTTTCATACCCGTCGACTGGATGTCGCATTAAATCAATAGAAACCTTCTCTAAGGGAAAGACTAAAGGGGTAATTCATCAAGAAGCGAAGTGAGCTTCGATCCGTTCGTCTCACTTCGCTAATAGTAGTATGCGCATGCTGATGTCCTGTACGCGGACATCAGCATGCGCATTAAAGGGATTCCCGTTTCGGCGAGAGCAAAAGAGTTGCCTTGCCGAGACGGGAATCCTTTTAATGCCTATGCTGATGTCCGTGCGCAGGACATCAGCATGCGCATACTACTATTAACGAAGTGAGCCGAACGGATCGAAGCTCACTTCGCTTCTTGATGAATTACCCCCTAATTGTTTTCATGGGTAAGGTTTACGACATAGCTTTGTTACAGTATCTAACTCGTGGTTATTGTTTTTACAGGTAACCTTTTCAAAACATATGTATTGGTACAGGATTCTGATCTTCCTGCAATGGGGTAAGTTCAGCTTATTACACTATTTCATTACTTGGAAGGAAAGCATATCCTCAGCACATACACATGTAGATGGAGCAGATGTTTATTCATACAGCATGCACAAACAGTAGCACCTTATTTACTATTTCAATGAATGACCTCTAGTGAGCATGCAATGATTATATATGCTCCATTTGTAGTATTAACATTTGACAGCTTTGCTTGAAAACAGAATATTTCACAAGCTTGTGCTTTCTAATATTTCAATTAGTTTATTCATAACTGTAATACTGGACCGGAGCAATAAATCATTTTACAAAAGCAAAGCATTCTATTTGGATGTATCTGAAGCCTGCCTTAAAATAGAAATATAGACAGAGTGGCAGTATACACAGGTGAAGTGAGTATATAGATTGTTTGTCAGAATATCCCCAAAATGGCAGGATTTGCAAGAATGTAGTGGTTTATTCAAACATAAAGTGGTCCAATAAAGGACAGTGTCTGAATGAGCAAAAGATTCAGGATCCAATCCGTGGAGCATCTTACAGAAAATGTAGTGACCCACAGTGACCCACAGCAACCAATCAAAAGTTGGTATTCATAAATATAGGGGTTCTAGAATAATGAAAGCAGACATCTGATTGGTTGCTGTTGGTTACTAGACAACACTAAATAATTGCATTGGTTGATGAACTCCCCTGAGTTTTTTCCCACTCTTCTGTTACCATGGATTCCTACAAGGCTAGTCATACATTTGTATATATACAGCACCCCTGACTGTTTTTATTATTCACCCAGTCTTAAGGTATTTTATTCTTAGAGAATCCACTTCATCGATGCTATTAGCAGATTATTACAAAAATCAGCAAGTTTCATTTCTTTTAAATGCTTCATTTTGTGCTACTTTATCTTGAAGGCATATGTTAATCACTCAGCTGCATCTTCCATATGTTCTCTGCTATGGTATAGAAGGTAGCCTGCCAATACTTTTAGAATGAGATGCATTTATATTTCATTTTTCATATATAAATCTGTTTGTTATCATGTTTAAATATGACTTATCAAGATTCTCATTCTGGGGGTTTATTCACTAAGGTGCGAATTCGACTGTCGAATTCACAAACAGCGGATTCCCATAGTAAATCTGCTACAATTTCCCCTTTGTAAAGTCGCAACAATTTTTTAAAATTAAGAGTGTGACAATTTTGCTATAATAAAGTTGTGACTGCGACAATATTCTCATTATAAAGACGCGACTGCGACATTAACAGCCTATTGCAACTGTCTTTAACTGGCGAATTCGCACCTATACGCAACAATTTGGACTTTAGTGAATAACCCCCATCTATCTTGAACACATTCTGTAATATATTTTCAAGTGTGTTTGAGTGAGTAAAATATTCTTTTTTTTAGCATATGTATGTAATCATTCCTTTATTTGGCACAATATTCAGTACTTCACACATGTGGCCAGTACACAACACAAAGAATTCATACATACTACAGTTACTATACAAAAGAAATGTACCAGCGAAATCCCTTCCCTGAAGACAGTTTAGTCTAATTTTGTATATGGTGTACAAGTCAGAAACAGAGTTAGTGCACATTGGAATAAACTGTGAGGCCTGAAGGGTATTTTTAACATAAGAGTCTGTATATTGCTCCTAAATATATATTTTTCCTGCTTCACTTGTTATTAGTGCTGACTCATCATACATATGTGAGTTATAATGTTGTATTTTGTCATTTATTCCTGTTATTTTTTATTTATAAAGTCAGTATTTTCAGCATTGCTGTAAAGTACACTGGTGAAAATGTAATCACCTATAGTAACTTGACTTTATAATCTTTGAAAATTGTATGAACTGTATAAACACCCTATGATACTCTTCTTCTCTGTGTCTTGTTACAGTAACCTCTACTTGTCCTATTATAGTTACTGCTATATTTATATATATATATATATATATATATACTATATATATGTATGTACATAGTTAAATATAGTGAATCTATTATTATAAATTTATAAACAGATGCTTGTCTAAATAACAAGCTCATCAAATGTAAAATATGACTATTACTCTCCACAGATTTTATTTTAGCATACCCTGAATCATTTATTATAACAAATAAGAAAGCTTAGAATACATGTCTGCTTGCTTCACTGGATAGCTGCAATCCTGTTTAATGATAATTTATATGTCCACTAATTTCCCCAAAGTAACATTATGTATCTGTACCTGCTTTTGGCATATTGGGAGGTTTCTATGAGTTTGTACAACAGGATTATGCCGCTCTTCCCTTTATCATTTATTTTTACCATCTTTATGGAACAAGGCCATTGCAGCTGTTTCTTAAATGGACTCTTTAGGACAATCAAAATGATATCTTTGTAAAGAACCAAATCCCAAAAAATAATCTCATACAATATTTATTAATGTAACATTAACCCATTCTATTGGTGCCTTAAAAAACATTTCCGTGTGAAGGTAAAGAAGCACTGTGCTGTTCTCTATAAGGTACCCTGGAATTAAAAAAGTGAGATATGGCTATAAATAGTATATGTAAGGTATTCAGTTCTTTATTTCCCCTGGTCTTTTTACTACTCCAAAAAGCCTCAACTACAGGTAATTGCCGAAATAAGAACTGGATTACATACAGGTTGATTTATTCTTAATAAATGAAGTCATCCAAATTGATATTTGTAGTCAACTGGTTCAGAGCTTTGTGAATAGAATAAGGTGCTGTGTAGAGGCCTTAAGAACAATATGCACATGAAACACAAGAATCAATAGACAGGCCTAGATAACACGCTCACTACAGAAATGTGAAAAAGTAGCAACATTTATTAGATTGTTAAAAATGAAAAGTTATTTCACACAAGAGAGAAAAAGTGGCATACAAAATGGCTAAAAACACTAAGGGGGTTATTCACTAAGGTGCGAATTCAACTGTTGAATTCTCAAACAGCGGATTCCCATAGTAAATCCACAACAATTTCCCCATTGTAAAGTCGCAGCAATTTTTTTAAAGTTAAGATTACGACAATTTCACCATAATAAAGTCGCGACTGCGAAATATTCTCATTATAAAGATGCGACTGCGACAGTAGCAGCCTATTGCGACTGTCTTTATCTGGCGAATTCACGCCTATACGCAACAATTTGGATTTAGTGAATAACCCCCCCATAAGAGCAAATAGGCTCGCATCACAAATGTCCTAGCAGAGAAAAAAATAATAGATATACATGTCAGTCGCGACTGAGGAAGCTCCAGGTCTAATACTAATTCAGATTCTACTAATGAAATAAACATTTTTGTAAATATATATGTATTTTAAAAAAATGTACCTTTATATACAGCATTTCTCTCTGTCATCTTCCCTGTCAGCCTGACTTTTCTTTCCTGAGTCAAGGTGGGTGGGACTAAATGATGATTGACATTATAGCTCCTCCAATCAGATCCCTTAAATCACGATCTAACAGGGATCTGATTGGGAAAGCTATAATGTCAACCAACTACAGTGTTGCTAGGGAGTGACAGCAGAAGGGAGTGCTGGGGAAGTACTGTGCATAGTAGTGAAGGAGCAACTACAAAGTTTCAAGGATTCATTAACCCAACTTCAGTAACAGGCATTCTGACACCTGCACTGGGAATCATTCTCACACCTTCTTCAAAACCATTTGCGCAGCAAACACAATAAAATACACCTAAATAAATAAATGCATCCTCATTTTACATGGTTATGATTTTAATTAGTCTTTATTTCTACACTATGTTCCAAATTATTATGCAAAAAGTGTTTAGGAGTGATAAGGTAAGATTTTTTTGTTTGTCAGTTAAACTCATTGATGGTGATGTGTGTCAGGGCTCTTTATATCACTGAAAGCAATTGCAGACACCTGTGCTAATTAGTTTGGCAGGTGTGTCCAATTAAAGGCAAGACTACTTAAGAAGGCTGTCCCACATTATTAAGCAGCCTACATTTTCAGCCAAAATGGGAAAGAAAAAGGATGTCGGCTGTTGAGAAGCAACAAATTGTGGAGCGTTTAGGTCAAGGCATGATTACAATCAACATTGCCAAGACACTTCATTGTGATCATCGCACAATCAAGAGGTATGTAGCTGATTCACAGCACACATGTGTGCGTGCTGATAAGGGAAAATTGAGGACTCTTTCCAAGTACGTCAGGTTAAAAGAGCAGCTGCAAAAATGCCTTGTCCTAGCAGCAGACAAGTTTTTGAAGCTGCTGGTGCCTCCAACATCCCCCCGAACAACAAGATGCAGGGTCCTTTAGAGGTCTGCAGCTGTGCGTAAGCCATCCTGTCGACCTCCTCTACAAACAAGCAGAAATGGCTCCAGTGGGCCAAACAATACATGAAGACTGACTTCAAAACTGTTTTGTTCACCGATGAGTGCCGTGCAACGCTCGATGGTCAAGATGGATGGAGTGGAGGATGCAAACACAGCTATAGCGCCAACAAGGAGGAGGTGGAGTAATTTTTTTGGTCTGGAATCATGGGAAGAGAGATTGTAGGCCCCTTTAGGATCCCTGAAGGGGTAAAGATGAACTCCATAATGTATGTGGAGTTTCTCAAACAGCACTTCCTGCCATGGTTCAAAAAGAAGAACCGTGCATTCTGCAGCAAGATCATTTTCATGCATGATAATGCACCGTCTCATGCTGCAAATAACAAATCTGCATCTCTGGCTGCTATGGGCATAAAAGGGGACAAACTTATGGTGTGGACCCCATGCTCCCCTGACCTCAACCCCATTGAGAACCTCTGAAACATCATCAAAAGGAGTGTCTATGATGGCGGGAGGCAGTTCACATCAAAGCAACAGCTCTGGGAGGGTATTCTGTCCTCATGTAAAACATCTGAAGCAGAAACCTTCCAAAAGCTGACAAATTCAATGGATGAGAGAGTTCAGAAGCTCCTTTCGAACAAGGGGTCCTATGTGCAAATGTAACATCACCTAGAATAAAGTTTTGACTTGAAAACTGTTTGATTTCAGTTTGTAATAACCTGCTAAGGCTTATAATTTGACAAATGACCATTTTTTTGTTCTTTATAAAAATGAAAAGGTTGAAAACACTGCTGTGCATAATAATTTAGAACATGCATTTTGAGTGTTTATTTATTTTTTAAATATACTGTTATCATAGGCAGTTTGTTCAAAAACCCTTTCAATTAAACCTGAATAGTTGCTGATTGTAAAATTACAATGAGCGCAATTCATATAGGTAATTTTGGAAAATATGAGAAAATATTATTTGCCTAATAATTTGGAACACAGTGTATATATATATCAGCAGCTTAGTTCTATTATAATATTATATATTAGACTATCATTAAAAAGGATGTCCCTTTTACATTAATATTAATTTACCTATTTGGAAAATGATAATAAAAAAATGTTTTTCTTGTTTGCTGCTGCTTTACCACTTTTGAAAGTGAAACTACTGGCAGAGTATAGTAATTACAGGCAGTGTGAAGCTGATAAGCTGTAGCTTCCTGCCAGAACTTATGCAGTGATGTCACAGGTCAGGATTAGTATGCATAATGTATTAAAAATGGCTGATGATTGTGTGCAGAGCTTTGCAAAATTCAGTGGGAGAGTGCAGAGACTACAGAGGGATTCTGGATTTTTTAATACCACTATTTAGGAGGCAGATAGGTGTACTACTTATATATGAATTTGTGTGTAGGCACCTTTATTTCTCTTTTAAACTGCCATTCATGTGCTGTGTTGTAGTAACCAGAGACACAGTGGGGGTAATTCATCAAGAAGCGAAGTGAGCTTCGATCCATTTGGCTCACTTCGCTAATAGTAGTATGGCGCATGCTGATGTCCTGTACGAGGACATCAGCATGCGCATTAAAGGGATTCCCGTCTTGGCGAGGCAACTCTTTTTTTCTCACCGAGACGGGAATCCCTTTAATGCGCATGCTGATGTCCGCGTACAGGACATCAGCATGCGCCATACTACTATTAGCGAAGTGAGCCGAACGGATCGTAGCTCACTTCGCTTCTTGATGAATTACCCCCACAGTATTCTGGTATGTGGCAACAGCAAGTGGGGTCATACTGTATTAGTCAATTTGTGTCAGTGTATGGTACCTCATTGTTTGTCAGTATTTTCCAAAGCACGCAGCATGATTCTGCCTAAGGGCCTTATTCTTGAAAGTCCGAATAGTTGCATAAATTTGTGAGTTCACATTTACTTTATTTGCCACTCCCTCTTATACAAGTATTCAGCAAACTCTGCAACTAATTCGGACGCATACAATAATACGTGTGCACAGGTACTTTGCCTATTCAGCAGGCGTCAGAGTTTGTCAAAGGATCAAATTCAGACAGGTATACTACTCCATATTCACCAGTTTTCCTTTGCCACATCAAAGAATTGGGGGGGGGGGTTGATGGGGCTCTGGTGTGGCATAAGGCAACTGTTTCATTAAAAGTGACAATGGCATTGAGATTAATTGACAGTATGACCTAGAGACAAGGTGACATAGAAATAGATGTATTATTCATTATGTATCGGACAGTGTCTGTCCCTGTCTGCTTGTTCCATAAATCTATCCACAGCTTTATGAATAAGGAGAAATGATTTTGTGACTATTTTGGTGTAGCAACTTGAATTGTAGCAGAGTGAATTTCGACAAGAAAATTTGGACTTTAATGAATAAGGCCATAAATGTTTTCTGTTAAAGGAACAGTCCAGCCTGATTAATAAAAAGTAATGTGTGTTGTAAATGCATAATACATTTTTTTTCTAATATACTTAGTCAGTCTTTTATGTGAGGAAAGGTATTAATTATTCCATCTGTGTAGCAGTACACAGCTCCTTATGTGTTTACTTCCTGGTTGGATTCTTGTGTCACTAACACAACAGCGTTTCAGGAAGGTCAAAATTCATAGTTAATGAATAACCATGGGCAGTTACAATACTTATAGCT